>QXVX01004454.1:62067-76671 GCA_013436065.1 Halocynthia aurantium | reverse complement strand
ACGGATTAATGATTGCACACAGTATTAATTCTGTATCCAGTGTGCTATATATAGCAGTGCATATAACGATGCATATAACACATTGGTTGTGATGAGGAAAGGAAATAATTAATGAGTTTATAGTATGAGACTGTGTGTACAAAGGTAGTGTAGTAATAGATTTTGTGGAGTTGGTAAAAAAAATTGGATACAATCTGTTAGAAATATATCAGAACTACACAACAAGAATTAGTCAAATATTATATACAAGACATCTGCAGCTTTCCAGCAAACAATAAGTAATTCAAAGTATGAAATAGTATTCAGAGACTAAAATAGTTTCCAGTAAATACTGTACTGGGAACTGTGGTGTAATAGGATTCTTGCCAAAGCCTGCATTGTATTAATCATTAGGTTGAGTATGTTAGTTCGTCTCGTTGTTCAGAAACTTTTCGGATTGCAGGTTGATATACAGACCTATTATACCTAGTAAGCTTGCTTAATACGTGATGCAGAAGATTTTAGTTGTACCATGTGGTATTTTAGGTATAAATCTGGGTAGCATTAAGCTATCAACTCAATAATAAGTATTTTCTGAGGTTACTCAAAACCATTTGTGCAAGATGAATACAAAGCAAACTGGCAGGCCTACATTGCATTTGGGTAAGAACTTTTTCTGACTAAGATAGTTCTACTTCAATTCAGTGCGTCTTATCTGTGACTACTCCGATCGAAATGTGGTGACTTAGTGTTGTCGAGCACCCGATCTTGTTTCTGTGTTCAGTCGGTCGATAATTTGGCAGTGTAAGCACTAATCACATTTCCTTTTAATTTTTGGCATTGATCATTGCTGTGCCTACTGTCAACAATCATGATGTCATTCATCCACCTACATGGTTTTAATCTCTCTGCATATGTATTGAATTGGACCAGGCCCTAAACCATTCACTGGTGGTAGTCACCAATCTCAACAAAAATCTCCTGTGATTAGAAAATTTTCCTCGGATTGTTATAATCCCCACAAAGAAATCGCAGAGATAAAGGAACCAGTTAATTCTCAGTCTGGTACCAATGAAATGGTAGGATTAACCGTTGGAAAAAGCAATCAACCTTCAGCACAGCCCATAGACAAATGTCAGAGTTTGGAAACTTTGAGCAACTTTCTCAGCGCTGATGAATTGAAAGTGAACAGCACTGTGAATATCGAAGAGTCATCATTACCTGCCGACCCAACTCCAGCAAGAGTTAATCCCCATGTAGAAAGACTTGCCAGTTTTCTCAGTAATGAGGGCAACGAATCAGTGCCTAATGGGTCAGATGGAGAGCAAGGTAAAGATACTGATGATGATCTTGATGATATTTTGCTGGAACTGGAAAAATCTGCGAATGAAATGACCCAAGATATCCTAGACCTTCATCGCCTCTCCTTAGAAAGAGATCGTGACATAGCAGAAAATAACGGGCTCTCTAAATTGAATCACAGCAATGAATCTGCATTTAGTGAATATAATTCTAGCAGGGTAGGAGTAACAGCTAAAAACAGTCCCTACTCGAAACCCATTGCTTCCTTGGGTGAGTGTTTCATAGCATAGCATATTTATCGTAATTTGCATGTATAATGCCAAATAATCGCATGTTTGCTTGCACCTTGGATGCTGTAGTGATAATTTATTACTGGTTTAGGAATTTGATATTGACTTTACTCTACCACATGGTTGACAGTTATTGTAATCAATATTTAATAATGGTTTAGTTGAGAAGCCTTCCGATGCAGACTTTGTTTTACCTCCGTTACCACCTCCTCCTTCAGAAGAAGATTTGCACTCCATACGAAATAATGCACCGTTCTCTGATATGACTACAGTATGTATGTTTTTATTAGTTTATATAGTGTGCCTCTGAAAAGGTGTGCCACCATGTATTGCGATGTAATGTATTTTATTGATATGTCATAATATATAGATCGATACACACTTACTTTTATTCAACTATCGCATCAATACAATCATTTTATTGGCAGCATTTTCAAATTTAGTATAGTCATATAATCTATGTATGCACATTAATATACACAATGATTCATGCATTCAAATTTAAAAATAGTTAATCAATCCAAACTAAAAAAGTCACATAGTCATGCCATATTTGCCATTCCAGAGCAGTGCACGGAGTTCACAAAGCAGCCAAGACTCCAACTCCGTCCTATCTCCGACATTCAAAACAAGTTCTTCATACAGTAAGTAATTCGGCTTAAGTGGTGGCTACGTAACCCGTAATAAGCCACAACTATGAAGATAATTGTTTGTTTTGTATCAGTTCTTGTGTACAATGTATAGTTATTATGTATGTATGAATTCAAGGCTTTTGATTTTCCATAACTGTATGTAATGCAGATATTCTGTTTTAGTTTATTCTTCATAGGTTTACTTCGCTCTATCTATTGTTTTGTGCATTACCTAAATTTTCAGCATATGGAAGACACTAGAGGGAACTGTTGCATTCCCATATAGACTTTGGCAAGTAATAAGGCAGATGATTTCTATCTTTTTTTAAATATGCCCGAGTAGTTTTAATCTGTAGCAATGTAGTATTATGGTGAGGTTCGCATTTGTCAATTTCAATCAATGGTATGCCTATATTTTTCGTTAACTTCCTGTAATACTGGCAATTACCACAATATGACTTCCTTGTTGGGGACGGTTATTACTTAGTCACCACTTTGTTTGTCTGGCCTTTGTCAAGTCCCTTGATAAATATGTCACTTTAGATGACGCTCAGGCAGTGGGTAAAAATAGAACCAGCGCAGCTGACGCCTTGAAAGGTTATGAAGAGCGTTATTATTTTAGTATTCTTTATTGTCTGCTATTCAGTTGCGATTTACCATCCCATGGGTATCTTCTGCCCTTATAATTGGGATTCATGACTGAGGAAATTTGCTATAGGACAGAAATATAGATAGCCTGTAAGTGGTCGATATGAATTGATTTGCTGATTATTGAGCAATCACTTCCTGTTAAGGTATCTGGACTTCCAGCAACAAGGAATCTGTACAGTCCAACTCTGTCAAAGTTAATTCACCATCTCAGAAATCGTGGGTACCACCTGGAAAAACCACTATCGGTGGCGGTTATAGGAGCGTAGCATTACCTACTTCAAAGGTATGCCTTTTTATTTGATATCTTATTTCTGGAATTTCAAGTTCAAAGTGATAGATTAGGTTTGATGAGCCATGGGACTTCAAAAAAATGTGAGATCATATGAATAACTTTTTCTTAAACTTATCTTCCACAGAGATTCCTTTAATATTGCTAATATTTGATGTTGGTAATTTTCCTAAATCATCACACTGCCTTCTCTGATATTTGAAATTCTGGCAGAACTTTTCACTTTGCTTGTCTTCTACCTACTAAACTTTTATTACACTTTCTCTCTCTTTCCTTCCCCTTCTTCTGCCTTCAGATTCTCCTAGATTTCATTTCTGTTAATTCGAACTGCAACAACAATATTCCGTGGATGGCATCGTCTCAGCCGCAGCATGGTGAGAATTCCGCCAGAGACGACGCAACATCTGACAATAGCATGCGGCAACACAAAACTTGCACTAACATTGTCTTGGAAAATAGACAAAGTGAACAAAGAAGTGCACAGGATCTTCAATCTAATCAAAATCACTTAGGTTTTTACGATTCTTTGACGAAAAGAGCCGTTTCACCAGCGACACTTCCAAGTAACAACGGACGCTACATAGCCTTGCTGCGGGATACTCGTCATATTCTAATAGTGATTATTTCTTTTCTACCTTTCTCGATGTTTAAAATAATTTTTAATTTAATGGCTTCGTATGGCAGGATGGACAATATTTTGACTAAAAAGGTCACTGGGTTATGTGTAACGCCCTTTATATTTGCAATATATCGTAGATAGTAATCACGCTGCAATTTCCTTCTTAAATTTAACTTCAAGCCTGAACTTGCCTGTCCCTAGTTCGGACTAACTTCCTACTAAACCTGTTTGTAACTTTTTCCATCTCTCTTCAGAAACCTGCTAATGGTTCGAGTAAAGGTGTATCTTCATCATCTGAAACAATATCACTACCAGTTGACCAATTACCACCTGCATCAGGTAAACTTACTACTGTTGTACATATTTCAATTCAAGTAATATTCAATGAAATTTTGATTAGTTCCAGCTATCATGTAATTATAAATTTCCAATACCTAGAAAATGTCAGAGTGACGTCTAATGACAAATTGCCAGATGGAGCTGTTTATGAAACACAAACTAAAGATGGTAATTGTAAAAGCTAGATGCCTGCAAATCATGGAGTACAATACAAACACCCTCTTGCACTTCAGGTGATGTTATCCATACTGACACGTATTATCCAGCCCCCGGCGGGGAAAGAATGGTCTTAGAACGAACTAAAACCACAACCATCGTGAAAGCTCCTCATCATGATGGAATGGGGCCAACAGACGACAAAGGGGTTCCGGTTGCTTTGCGAACAGTAAGCTATATGTCGAATGAAATGTGAAAGACCTCGTCATCAGTGTTATTTTTATGATTTTAGACCGTAGGTAATCCCAAAGCCTGGTACAAGAATATGTTCAAACAGATACACCAACTTGAGACTGATGAAGGTAAGATACTGCAATTGGGTTCGTAAGGAGTTAACTAGTAGTTACAATTACTTGCTATTTCCAGATAACATCACAGAAGATAGGCAGGAGGATGGATCTCGTCATTTAGAAAACAAGTAAGCTGGTCGTTAATAATTACTCTTCAATAAGATTCTCCACGCCAAATTGATATCTAGTGCGTGATCTGTGATTTTGAAGGGCTGCAATTTCTGTTACTATGTTAATATGGTCCTGATCGTGACATTCATAGGAAATGTATTGTATGAATATATATTGTATAATTGTATGCATTATTTTGTAGTTTTAAATTTTTATTGTTCGATGAATATTTTTTAGATTATTTCAAAACTGATTCTTTCTGTTGTTTCCACTGATTCTATTTCCCTATACAGAGCAACGCATAAAAGCAATGACAACAGGGTCAGACGAGTGGGAAAAATAACTGAGTATACCCCATCAAAACCGTACGTCGTCGAGAATGAACCAGTAAGTTATAATTAAATATTAGCATTTCTCTACTAAACATTTCTCTGCAATTTCGTTTCCTTTTCTTTGCTGTTGTTTTCGCACTTTCCATTCTTTATTCTTCCTGAATCCAGAAAAAGCTCGATCCCACCATAAGTAGCTATTCCAGAAAACGATTTGTTCCGAACAAGCGCAATCCAGTTCCTAATGGCATAGCCAAAACTGATGAAGTAAAATATGAGAAAAAGAACAGTAGTCCGACCGTAAGTGGCTTTGTGTGAAGTGCACTTTATGTTGTTGTTTGATTCTGCCAGCTAAAATTGTCTGGAAAATGTATGGTCATCCTGTCATTCTGTGTCCATGCATTTGATGCCTTCCAAGCATAGGAATTTCTGTAAGGATTTCATGTTGCCATGCTGGATTGATATTTTCTTCTTTGATACTTGCTCTGTTTGTATACTTCATCGTGAGCTCCTTATAGTGGAAGAAATTTCCATGTTTCCTCTCGCCAGTTTGTGACAAATGCACTTGTTCTAACGGCACCATATCAACACATGCTTTTAATCTAGATCTATTACATTGACTTTGACTTAACCTGAGTTGAATACATGTTAAATTATGATTGGCTGAAGTACACACATAAAGATTCTACCATCATCATCATCTTTAAGAATCTTATAAAGAGCACACTTGACACATGTACGAATTGTCATAGCTTATTATTATATTATTTTTAAGAGTATACATAGCCTTTTGACAGTTCAAACACGTCTGCATAAATGATATGATAGTTCACTCTGAGAGAGCTCGGAAGCCTTGTAAAGCATAAGTCTGGTTGTTGTCATATTGCACTTTGTCATTGGTCTATCCATGTGCACTTCACTGTACGAATGCCTTGTCAGCAGAACTTGCACCATGCCCTGGAATTATTGTTGCTGCGAGCATGTAGCTTATCTTATCGTTCTTGCATCTTGGCATGGAAGTTCCTTGTAATTATGTGAGAAGCTGGTGGACACTTTCATGGTGCGTTCATCTTCTAACAGAGAAGAAGCTCGGACTTAGAGGACTTTGCGCAAAAAGAATGGATAGGCTATTTTGATGATGTTGGCAAACTGAAGTCGGTGAGACTTTTTGAGATCTCTTGAAAACAATAACTTGTGTCACAAAGTTTGCAAATTTATCTCTTCTGAACCTATGGTGGAATTCATTCAACTTCCTCCCACCTGGTTTAAAAACTCTCTGTTAATGCTTCCTTATCATTTTATCACTCCTTTTCTTTTCTTGTCTTTTTCACATACATACTCAGACCAAGGAGATTTGGGATTTTGAAGCATCTCAGGTCAGTTCAACATTGTACCTGTGTGCCTGGTGTTGCATAGTCATAGTACTTTGTTCCTTAGGTTTTTTCATTACACTAGTATGCACTACATTCAAATCGGTATGTAGTTAACAAACCTCAGGACCCTGAAAATTGTATATAACAAAAGATAGTTATGCCCACTTATTAAACATTAACTTTACGTACTGTAATGAAGATTTACTGTTATAATAAGCCTCAAAGGTTTATTTCACTCAGATAATTTGCTATAGTAAGAGGATTTGTTGAATAGTGAATATAATAAGCATGTTAGGTATATATCATGGATAGAGATAACACTAATTGTAACTTACAGTACTCAATTTGTTTCTATACAGAAAACTCAAAACAAGATCCCTGCAGCCTCTACAAGGTATGTGCTACAGCATTTTATTTTTTCTAAGTTCAGAATACAAAACAGCCATTTAAAAAAATTCAGCTTTGCATAGATATTCATGATAGAAAAAAAATGCACGTGTGTCAGTTCTCATAATTGCGTTCAGATGGATCTATAAATATCTTATATAATTAAAGCAGATTGATGATGATCATTCTTTCGATGCAGTTCTTGAAGCTATACATAGCTACCAAAGCGAATACTTATTAGCGACTATTTTTAATATGTTGAAGGAAGATGCTCATTTTGAGTACATTTATTTCCTAACTGAAATTATCCTATACCTATAGTAGTTGTTATTAGTACTTATTGTTTTGGTAGTCAAAATTCAGTTTCCAATAGTAGTATCTACAATGCAGTGATCAATAAGCGCTTTTAAACTTTCAAAGGGAATTCTCTCGAGTGCTTGTCTGTTGTAGCGCGCTGCATTGCAGATTTGTTTTGTAGTATCAAAGTTATGAATACACGATTGTGAGCGTGAGAAAGGAAGGAAATACTCGAGGTCAATTGGTGTCAACTTAGAAACTGTCATCTGTCTGAAAGTAATCCAAAGCTTTAGGCTGTTATGTGGTTCAGTGTTTGTTTTTTCTGTAAGGTGCCTTGTCTAGTTTTCATACTAGTACCACATTTATTGTAGCTGTCAATGCTTCTTAGCTTGGAGGCTGTGGGCACTTCGAATTCATCAATATTTTTTGCAATACTTTAACATTTAGGCAGTAGGTATTGATCACCACAGAAAATTCCCTAAGAATTATCATGTAAGCTTATTAAGTATAGGGCTCATCAGTTTAATAAAATAGTAGTTCTACTCTACCTACTCATTCCCACTTAGATATTGGCTCAGTTTATTCCAATATTAATTTCAGATTAAAGTGGGTGTTAAGAAGTAGGCTTAACTAATGAGTAATATGTTGCATCCATAGTATGACAGACAAGCAAGATATGAACAAGTCAACCTATAAGCACCCAGAGCCAATGCAATCATCAGTAGCAAGTACAGGTGAGAAAAAATTTCTTCGTTATTCAATACATTCATCTTAGTTAACAGGTTATTCGATCATAAATCATTATCAGTTTATAATGTCTGTAAAAGATTGAGGAACTACAGTAACTTAGTGTTTTTAACCTCACCCCATTCATCAATGTTATATATTTATCTCGACTAAAGTAGTATTCCTTTGGGAGAGGTGAAAATATTTACTTGTCTTTATGTACAGAAAACTGAACTGAAACTATGCCCATCAAAATTGTTTTACCCAAGATATCAAATTTGGCATAGCCACAAATTTCGTTCATACAAGTTCTATTGATTGTGTAGATAACAACAGCAAGTCAAGCTACATCATGGCTGATTATGTCAAGGCAGAACCAAAGAAGACAACCGTTGCTGCAAGTCAAAACAAACCGAGGGTATGTTCTTAACTATATGACAGTTGCTAAGAGATTTAAATAAATATGTCTTTCTTAGGTGAAATCGCAAGAGATGCGTAAAGCAGCCAAAGTGAAGTTTGATTTTGTTGGCAGTTCAGACAAACAATTGACCATATTGAAAAATCAGACGATCGTGGTGACAAGGCAGGTTAATAATGACTGGTATGAAGGGGAGTCTGTCGATGGAAAAAGGACTGGAATTTTTCCTGTTGCTTATGTAGAGGTATGTTTCACATACTTGTAAAATCCAATTTAGAGCATATCATGTGGGTAGTTCTGTTATTTATTATCTAGTTTAGCGTTCTGTGTCTGGAACATCATACCAGAGTACTATTGGGAATCTCGAATCGTCTTTCATTCGGTACCCGGTTATAGGAATAACTGGTTGACGGTTGTCAACAACTACAAAAATCCTTGTATGTAGGTCACATTCCTATCGCATGAATAAATAATTATATCAATTCTTTTTCAGATCATGTCAGAATCTCCCATGAAACCAGTAAGAAGTGGTTCAGCCAAAGCTAAATTTAATTTCACCGGGAAAGATCCGAAGCAACTCACGATCAAAAAGGGCGACACAGTAGAACTGTTAGAAAGAGTTGACAAAAACTGGTACTTCTCTGTTTTATGTAATATTTAATATAGATAACAGATAATTCTAATGTTACTATTTATTTATTGGTTCATATAGTTTATCTGAATAGTAATTTAAACTGTCCAAATTCATACAAAGGTACAAAGGTCGTATGGGTACAGTGACTGGAATCCTTCCTGTCAATTACTTAGAAATCATACGTGAGCCTGAGCAAACCCAGAAAACTTCAAGGAAGAGCGACCCGACGCCAATGACAAAGACGTCGAACAACAATATAGTTCATAAGCAAACTCCGTCCAGCAGTAGCGATGCAAGCAGTGAAGCTGATGGTAAAACAATTCTATTGTGTTGTGATAGAGTTTGTGGTTCGATTATTAGCATGCCACTTGAACTACACAATTTTATAATTTTAGGTCTTGTGCATGGTTGTCTTGTTATTTTTGATAAGAACGTTCTTCTTTTTTCAGACAAAGATAAAATGACCAAGGCTTCGTTTCTAGCTCAAGCCGCAGTGAGTTCCGGTGGTATTCATCTCAGTGCACCGAAATTTCGCAGAGGGGAGTTTGATATCCCCGAACTGGAGGATGAGGCAATGGGAATTCCAAGCCCTAAAAGTAACAGCTATCACACTCCTCAAGGTTCCACTGACACGACTTTGTCAGATTTATCAAGTAGCGTCCATAGTCACACTGGGGAAAGTGGTAGCAGCCATGCATTTGGAAAAGACACTAGAGACAATGATCATAGTTTGCCGTTGGAACAGTCAGACGAGAACCCACTGTTTCAAACACAAAGACACATCACGCTGTACCCTTTTGTTCCCCAAAACGAGGACGAACTGGAATTATTGGCAGGCGACGTGGTCCATGTGGTCGAGCAGTGCGATGACGGCTGGTTTGTCGGTACTTGTGAAAGAACAAATGCGTTTGGTACCTTTCCTGGAAATTACGTTGTCACAGCTGATTGAGCACAGAGCGGTGTATTTAGAACACTGTTCGGTGGGAGAGTTCGTACGAATCAAAATCTCAATTTTGCGATTCAATTCTCAGCTAAATTAAACATGAACGTATGTATATTTATTTTTCAAGCAAGTCGTAATTTGTTTCCCTCAATTGTAGTCTGGACTTTCAGTGTTAAGTTGTAATGATTTGTTGTTTATCAGGAACATGGCTGTCAACAATTCCCAGCTAAAATTCTAGTTAGGTAAATCTGTTTGTGAATTTTGTTCATGAAGCTTGAGTTGATTTCTTAGAATCAATTTTCACGAATCTATATTGCGAACACGCTTCACTGCCTTGCAATCGATGTTTATTACATTACTTCAACTGAGAATCCAGCAAATCTTGAGCTTGATCAGTATGCCTTGTGTGATTCGAAGGTTCTCAGAGCTTAGTACTAAACTAACTAAAGTAATCATAAATTATGTATATATGTCTGTTTTTGTTTTATAATCTACTGATATATTTGGTTTGTGTTTTACCAACTGCTTTGATTGGTACCTTGTATTCAAATTAACATTATTCTTTTGGGAAATTCGTGAAGTCACCAATATTAGAAATTCAGTAACTTTTCATTGACAAAGTGTTATATATAAAGCTTGCATAGATGAAAATATGCATGTACATTTTCAGGCTATAAAAGAAATGTGATTTCATTTTACCCTAATATTAGGCTCCAAATATTTTCAACCATAGTAAATTGGTGTCACATTATAAGTTTGCATTAAGTAAACATAGAAGAGAATAGTCGAAGATACTATGTGTGAAAAGGGGAGCCAAATATGCGATATAGTTGCAAGAGGTTTTTCGGAACTCTGCGACAGCTTTTGTTCCGAATTTAGTATGCTTGTTACAAAAAGGGATCACGTCAAGGCCACTGTCATTCCTTCCAGGTCACAACTTGAAATTTTAAAGATTGGTTAGATATGAACATAGTCTGTATGTGCTTAGGAATCCACTATTTATAGTTGCAATAATTCATTAGATCTTGTGCAGTAGTTTTAGTGAAGTGTTTGTTATTTATTCCGTTAATTCATTCAGTGATACAATAATGCGTAATTGACGTCACATTTCCCTTAAACATATATTTGTGGTTCATTGATGAGAATGCCTGTCAAGATGTAGTACTTGTTGTATATTTACTCTGTTTTGGATGTTACCATTCTCTGCTCTCCCTGTTTTTAATCACATTTTTTTATTCTCTATATATTTATGCTGAATTTATGTGTTAGGGTTTGACTGGTTTTCTTTCCTATTTAGTATATGATTGTATATCAGTCATTTGTGTGTACTTGCATGTTGCTTCTGATGAAGATTCAACTGTACTAGCTATTAGCTCAACTACTGCTATATATATCTGATTTCTTACTTATATTTCTGAGGCATTTTGTTGGAACCATTAACTGGCATGTCGTCACGTCCTACAACACTCCGAGCAAAGGCTATAACCAAAACACCTCCGAAACAGTCCACCCAGCATATAATTCGAAAATATTGTTACTATTGTATGTGTTTACCCCTAAAGCCTAATGCTGTGCATCTCAATAATGACTATACCTGTACACTATCACCAACATAAGAATTATCTCTTTTTTGACATTTTGAGGTGTGAAAATCTGTAGCTACTTTCAATCATCTGTACAATGTGTAATTGTCCTGATCGAATGGTAATAAATGTATTTGCAGTACTATTGATACTTTTCAGCGCTTTATCCCCTTATTAAGTCACCAACCACCCAGTAACTTAACCTCAACTTAAAAAGAGGATAATGGCTCCTGTTAGTTTGCTGTGCATATGAGACTTATATGTATAAATTCGCCATGAAATTCTGAAATCATTGGCGTGTCGTATTTAGTGGGACGGCAATTGGTCCGCGAGTTATTAAGGGTTGTTCAACGTGGGGTCACTCCTTACGGCCAATCCGAAATAGGTATTCGAGTTTCGAAATAGATTTTTCCAGGGTTAACCTCAATCAATCGACCCGATATTTTCAAGGAATATTGGTTTATGTATTACGTCTCATATGTGCTAATTTCAGCGTGATTGGATCATCAGAAGTGCATTTATAATCTTGATTGTACTTTGCCATCTAGCGGTTGGAAGTTTTTACTTCACTTTACAGTTAAGAATGATCCAACAGTGACATCTAGCGGTTGGAATTTTTTACTTCACCTAACGCTTATGAATGAAGTTCTAATGATGCAATCACGCTCAAAATAGCACATATGAGACGTAATAATATATAAATCAACATTCCCTGAAACAATTGGGTCGATTGATTCAGGTTAACTCCGGGATCACTCGTTATGACCGATCCGAAATAGGTATTCGAGTTTCGAAATAGATTTTTTCGAAGTTAACCTAAATTAATCAACTCAATTTTTTCAGGGAATGTTTGTTTATGTATTACGTCTCATATGTGCTAATTTCAGCTTGATTGAATCGTTAAATGTCACTGTTGGATCATTTATATCCGTTAAGTGAAGTAATAATTTCCAACCGTTAGATGTCACTGTTGGATCACTTATTTCCGTTAAGTGAAGTAAACACTTCCAACCGCTAAATGGCAAAGTACAATCAACGCTTATAAATGAAATTTCAATGATGATAAAGTAAAAAATTCCAACCGCTAGATGTCCCTGTTGGATCATTTATTGCCGTTAAGTGAAGTAAAAACCTCTAACCGCTAGATGGCAAAGTACAATCAACGATCAAACTTCGTTTGACTATTGCAGTTTGCAAGTAGGTAAGCAGAGCATTAATAGTTTTTTAAGGCTACAAACTTATAACATTGCACATACTGTATCATTTATGTTCAATATAGCAGCGATTATATTACCTGTGCTAAGTCCATCTTTATTATTATAGGTAGTCATAAAATGGCTACTGTGAAAGGTGATAATGAAGAGGACAAAATCTTAACGGAGGGAACTGAAGCTGCGGAGATTACAAGTGCAGAGGAAATTCCCAATCTCGTTTGTGGAGAGAGTCCGAGTATAAATGCTACCGGAAAAGTAATTTCTTTCCAATGAATACTGAAGCAACTTGGTCAAGTACAGTTTATTCTAACCCAATTCATTTCTGTTGATGCAGAAAATAAAAGAGAAAGCTCCTAAAAAAGAGCCTGATAAACTATATGAGTTATGCACATCCATGTTCTCAGAGCTCGAAAATTATTTAGAGGTAGTATGTTTGTTTATAGTGGTTTTTTTCGGCAATGCCAATAGTGATTGATATTGTTATTCCATAAAAGATTCATGGATCTGTCTAGATAAGATGATTATTACCTATGAATATTACCGACATTAGCAGGAATGCAGTGCATTGGTAAACCCTGCTCCAACTTTCTAGTAATCATATCTATTGGTTGAAGTGGCACATTCAATGTTATATAAATAATTCCTCATTCTCTATTATGAATAATTCCAGAATTAACTGAGGTAAGGGTGCAAACAGCTTCCCAATAATTAAATATAACATTTAATTTCTCATTAACAAAATTCTTTTCTGTAAGTCATTATAATCTCATTTCCTTTTGCTGACTCTCGCAAACTTTTCTTGGAAAGGGTGAGGTTGCAAGCTCAGTGGAAGACTACAAATTGCTGGAAAGAATGAACAAATTTACATCAAACAAGTATGAAAACATGTTACAGGTGGCAGTTTCAGTGGGACAGGCTGTAAATGAAATAAACCATAAATGTGAGAGTACAAAAAACATATTACATTTCCTATACTTTGTTTAGTACAAGTTTGAGTTTCAGATGCGGATTTGCGCCCGTACTTGGACCAACTGGAACAGATCGAAGAGAGTGTGTTGGCCTTAGAGCAAGCTGCTTACAGATTGGATGGATATGCGAAGCGTCTAGGTGAGTGTGTAGTCACTGAAACCGGTGATCTATTCTAGCCATTGATAAGCCTCTTAGCACAAGTCATGAGTGTATATATCCGGTTGCAAATTGTCATTATAGTACATTAGTTCATACAGCTCATTGTTAAGTTGAGTACACAACTCTAGTAAGAAAGTGAACATATGTGTTTCATAAATTTTCATTGGAATTTAAGCCCAGAAAAAATGAATTGCTGCCTGTTAGAAATGGTAATTCGAAGTCGAAGGTGTACTGGAAATGTGTGAAAGGGTTGTAAATGTATGGTATCTAAAAACACCTTGGAATTCTTCCAAACTAATACCTTTAAAAATAATGAATAACAGAGTTTAGAGAAATTATGGAAAGGTGAGAAAACATTCAGCACCATTAAGTGTCTTCCAGAGTTTTAATACTGATATATTGATTGTTTTTTGTGTGTTGTTTTTGCTTATTGTTCTCAAGAAATACATTGAATATTTAGAAGAAAGATTCCGGAATCTGGAGAAGAGATAGTATCTGATGAGTGAGGCATTTACCCTTATATCTTATTCGCCTACACCGCTTCGTTTTTGTATGTTGCTGTTGACAGCAAATTGATTTGATATCAGATGATTGTCTTTCTTTAGCAACGTGTTGCATGTGTAGTATAGTTCCTGCACAAAGTAATTACTCTTGTCTTGCCTAGGTTCATTGTTTTACCTTGAACGTTCAAATTTTTTTATTATTTCAACCAACATTCATGTTTGATTTGAAATACTCAAAATGATGATGTTGGTTCTGGAAATCTAACCATGTTCACCAGAAGATCATTTAAAATGAAGTGCAATCTCTTAACAATCTTTAAATACTCATGGTTCAAGATCGAATTTATGTTA
>QXVX01004454.1:48878-60021 GCA_013436065.1 Halocynthia aurantium | reverse complement strand
ACATGTATCTGTGTGTAGCACATATATAGTTTGCTGCCAAACACACGCAAGTTAGAATGTAGATGATACACTTGATTGATGTGAACTAGCACGGTGATGCAAGTAGTGATAATGTGACAACTTTACAATTGACAACAATGGGAGTTCTGCATAATTGTGTACAATTCTAGTGTACATTAATATTCCCAAATTTTTCATGATTTATTCAGTTGAATGGTATCGTTTGTGTTCATATTTTAGATATTAGACGTACGTTGATGAATTTATAAACATAAACTGATTTTGACATAATAAAACACAGACGTCGGTAGGTCACCCATTGGTAATGACAATCTGTTCAGGGTTCGGTAGTTCCCCAGCAGTCAGCTCAAAAGTCACTGAATACGATTGAGGAACTAATAAGTTGGGAGTAGGGTATTACTATTTAGTAAATGCGTTGGTGGATGAATATTATTTCATTTGACTATTGTATTACGATGCTATTGTATTGTATGTATTTTATTTCATGATAAATGCCGTGCCTTACAGTACTAGTATGTTTAAGCGCTAAAAGTTAAAAAATAAAATAACCGGTCAAATGATAGTGGAAAAAGTTAATAAGGTAAATAAGAATGTGTGAATGTTTCATAATGGTTTAAAATATGTTTAAATATATTCAAATAATTAAATAAATATGTGGTTCTACTTCGCGAATTTTCACCTATCGCGTAAGGGCTCTGGAACGCAATGTCCGCGATAGGAGATGAGGGATTACTATATCTTGTTTCCGATTTTTCACTTTAGATTTAGTATACCAATTTTTTAACAAAAGCTTGGTTGTTTCTGTTGGTCCAATAGTACATACCAGCATGGCTGTGCAGGGTGTTCTTAATGATTTACCAAATCAATATGGAGACTGGGTTCGAAAAAGAATTTTAGGCTCTGGTGCATTTGGCAGCGTTCACCTGTGGAAGAACAGTAGGAATGGACAAGAAATTGCAATCAAAAGGTGTTTGAACATACCAAAACCTCAGGCCATGAAAAGATGGGAAACAGAAGTAAGACATATTGTTACTAGTCCAGAAATATAGTTCCACTTTAGTCATAGAGTTGATTCACAACTTGGTAGTGGCAGTTTAGTACTTAGTAATCATAGTAGTATCATTTATGTGACTCTAAAATATAATTCAGGTCAATATGATGGAAAAGATGAAAAACCCTAACATTGTATCTTTTATGCGAATCCCAGAAGTACTCACTGGAGAATATCCGCAGAAGTATTCACTCGGCATGGAGTATTGCCCTGAGGGAGATTTAAGAAAGGTGTCTTGGAAATCTTATTACAGCAGGTCCCCACTTAACGTAGTCATTAAAAAGTGCGTTCAAGGACCTGCTGTATATTTCTTTTCATTTTTAATTTCATACATTCTTTACGTGTTAAATGTTGATTATATTCTAGTTTATGGGCCGTGCTGTGTATTGCTGCGGTCTTACAGAGTGCCATGTGAGGGATCTCATGGCTGACATAGGTTCTGCCATAAATTACCTACATGACGAACATAACTTGCACAGGTAAGTCATTGTTCAGTGTTTTGAAGTAGAAATGCGAAAGTGAGTTGGCGCAAAACATCTAATGGCATATTTGAATGGGATATGGAACAGAATAAAAAAAGGTAAGGGAAAAGGGGGTCTGCTTGGTCTGAGCAAATTGAGCATTGCATTACTTAAGCAAGTACCTTCTCCCAATTACTATCTAGGAATAATGAGAGGGATGAATATGGTTCAAACTCTAGAAAGTGTCATTAAGTTTAGTCATATTTTCGGTATATATCAATTAATTCTAGCTTCATTATATTCTCATACAGAGATTTGAAGCCAGAAAACATTGTGATTAAGAGACGTCCTGAAGTCGAAGGTCGCTACACTTTCAAAGTGACCGATCTTGGTTATGCTAAAGATTTGGATGTCTATAGCTGCGGCAAAAGCTTCGTTGGAACTCTTTATTATCTGGTAGGGTTTTGTGAATAATTTGCCTGTTGTTGGCTAGAAATCCCTTAGCTTTTCATCACAAGAATTGAGCAGTTGAGCATTGCTATTATGATCAGGTGTGCATGCCTGGAGCTCTGTTTACATTTAGGATGTCAAACCTGTCTGAAAAAAATATTAGAGGGTATTGCCATGCTAAGAAGAGGAATCTATTGATCAAGCATGCTGTATTATAGCTATGGATAGGATTAATTTTGATTGTTCAGTATATATTCCCTGTTAAGAATTATATTTGCTATTTTTTTTCAATAACCTTTCCACCCCTTCCAGGCTCCAGAGATTTTCAATGTTGAAAAACTGAGATACTACTCTCAAGTGGATTACTGGAGTTTTGGAGTTCTCTCATTTGAATCCATCACAGGTTACCGTCCTTTCTTCAACCATTCAGCTGCTCCACAGGTATTAGATTTGATCAAGAAGAAGAAAGAGGAGTCGATATGTGCATGGTTTGAAGGAGGAAAACGTGAGTACATATCATGATGCATATATAATCAATCTGGTATGCTGAGTATCTAGGGCTATTATTGCCTTATTGGTTTTACTATAGCACGCTACTGGAACAGCTTGCCTGATCCACATCACTTGAACCTCCATTTTGCTGGTGACATGGCAGTGTGGTTAAGGCTTATGTTGCATAATGACCCAAATAAACGTGGTGACGGTAGACATTGGTACAGGAAACTGAATGAAACACTTTCTAAAAAGGTATTGCATTCTACACAAATCTAATAGAATTGATAATTGCTACTGAAACAAATACAATTCATGTTCCCCATATTTATTGGATAATGAACATTGTATGTATGTATGTATTTATTATGGATGCCAATTTTTAACTTTTACCATTTTATGGATATTTAATAAAAATTAATGACTTTACCCTTTGTTAATATCAGTGCTGCTTCAATGGTTTAGTGTTGGCTTTTCCTATCAGGTTTTCCATTGCTCGATGTCTGATATCTAACAACAAATTATCTCATGTCAATGCAGTACATCAACGTGTTCAACATCACCACTATGAAAATGTTATCCTTGCCAATACAAGACCAATCGTACCTCCAAAAAGTTCGAATGCAGATTCATCAAGAGACTGGGATAGAAGAGGCTGATCAACTCTTGCTTTTGAAAGACGGCATAAAGCCGGTTGAGAATGTTAAAGTCATAAAAAGTCTTTGGAGAGAGCATGTGAATACTATACTAACTGGAAGTTGTATTGGACTCCACTATTTTTGTCTGTCTTTTCAATTGGTTTTCCTTAATTTATTGTTTTAGTCACCAGAGGAGTGGGTGACGTACTTACTTTACGATACTGGTAAGAATACTCCAACATACCAATGCACCATTCCTGCCCAGTTACGTAGCTATTCAGGGCTTCAGGTAACAGTTCCTAATGATTTGAGAGTATTGCTTTACAATTTATCACTTATTTTTCCTTTTGTCTTTGGACTGGGTTATGCTTCCGATAAACGATACAGAAGTTAGAATCCTGCTACATGATTTTTTACACTGGATTATCAAATAACATATGAAAATTAAGATTAATTGTGAAGAAGTTATGTAACACTATTGTAAAAATAAGAATTTAAGAATAAGATTTGAATAAAAATTTGAACAAAAACTCTTCTGGAATGGCTCGAATAACTGGACTAACTGGAGAACCCGTGCTTAAATTGAAAATTTAATGGTATTCTTTCTTTATCAGACTGATAGGAATGAAACAAAGTATCTCATAAGATTCGCTCTCTACACTGTCTTGGAAAATGTGAAACTTGCCAAGTACTTTATCAATGCGATTCTATGTTTGAACCAATCCGTTGCTCGCCAAGGCAGGCATTTCATTGCAAGATCGAAAGGTTTAGCATCTTCATTGTCTGCTTTTTCCCAACTACTAAAATTTTGTAACGTATTGTTGACTGTATTTCTATTTTATAGAGTTCTCTCACTTCGTGTTTAAGTGTTCTGGCATGGTGTACATGATGAAAAAGTCTTTAGAGACTGACCTTGCTGAATGTGGACTGCCTGATGGTGTTGATGGCATGCCAGGTACCATTCTGTGCTTTATTTTACCAGTGGGCGACATCACATTTTTAGAATACTTTGAATCTGTATTTTGCTCACAATAATAATTTAGGTCATCATCAGGTTACTATTTACTGGCCTGGGTTGCGTTCAATCGTATTTGGTGACAGAGTTTTTTTGTGCAAACAAAACATCTAAGAGAAAAAATTACGATTTTCAGATCCTCAAGTTCAGTCATTTGTTTTACATTTCAGCTTTCTCAAACTTCATAGATCAGTGTCATGAAATGGAAGATCATGCCCAGCAGGGGGAAAAGAAAATTGATGAGGCAATTACATTTTCCAGAGACTGTGACAAGGAATTTTCCAGTTTTGACAAGCTTTCGACGCTGTCGTCTGATCTTGACAAACAGTTCAAATACTTCAGTACATTGTAATATTAACTTTAATTTCATAAACTAGCTTTACCTGTGTTTTTAAAAAGCCTCGTTTTTTTGCAGCGAAGATAATGCGATTTCGCGGTATGATTCCGTTAGAAGAGAGATACAGGCATTGCGAGAAAGTGATAAATCAGATGGAGGTAAGAATGTTGCTGGCAGAGTCTTTACTGTCTTTCGTGACTAGTTTTAGCATCCTTAAAGAACCTGTATGTCTTCCCCTCACATGTTGTTTGCACAGAGAGTAGGAGCAACGAATGCCGCAGGAGAAGCTTGTTAGCATTCATAAATGAGTTTGTAAATGGATCAATTGATAAGCTCAGTTCTGTTACTGGACGTTGCGGTTATTATCCAAAAATGAGGTTGGTTTTCTTTTTCTCTTGTACATGACCAGTAAAGACCGACCTGCTGCCCTCCGTAGTAAATGTCTTCATGTTGTAAGTCTTATTAAGAGAATAATACTTCAAGGCAATGACCATCTGGATTCAAAGCTTGGCATTATTTTTAGATTTCATTTTAATTGGTTTTCTGGTGATTGGTGATTTCAGTGTTCGAAAAAAGAGTTTTACACCGGTCTCACTCCATTTGTAAATGACATCATAGACTGTGACCTTCAGGCCTACCAAGTTTATCAATCGTATTATATCAGGGATCAATAAATAAATCAAAAACTTGCAACAGTAGAATTTATGTATTTAATCAAGATACAATCCCTTGGAAGAAATTCATTTTATGTTTATTTACGTTTATCTTCTATTTTCTCCGATTGTGTAACACAGGGAACTGCTGAGTCAACAAAAGAAAATTTCAGAAATGATTTTCAAACTAGAAGGAAAATTTCTTGAAATACAGCTAGTCCATAGTGATGTATGTGAATTACAATCTAAACATAAAATTTCAATGTGGAAGCTGCTCAGCTACATAAAGGTGTGTCAGTGTACTTCAATTAATATAGTGATATGAATCCATCCCTCTTCATATAGTATATCTTGTTTGTTGTAAAGATGCCTTGAATTTGCAATTAATGTAATGATGTAAACAAAAGTTTGCAGCAGAACTAAATTCCTATAATACAGCGTAAATGCATTATAACGTGCCCGCATTCATGAGATTGGTCGTTAGACTTTTTTCAATAATTATCCGCAGGAAACCCCGATTCAATGCTGCAATTTTTTTTCACAATGACCGTGGACCTAATTTATATTAATGATTCCTAATCTCATATTACCTGATTAGATATTATTTTTTTTGAGACTTATCGCATTTTAGTTACCATTCCATACTCTTTGTTAAATTTCAGCTACTAAAATGACCTTTGATTTTGCATTATTGCAGGATGTACACAGTAAAGCAAGGGATTACAACGAGGAAGATGTTTCTTATATGTTTTCTTCTACAGAACAGCACAAGTTAATGTAAGTATCATGACTTCAGAACTCTCAATTTCTTGGTATAGTTTATGCCATCTAAAAATATTTTATTTCAATCTGTGAATATCGAGGTGCACTGTGTATTATTATTTTCATTCACTATTGGATATCAATTTAGAATGAATGACACCATTCGCAGTATCCTCAATGATCCAACCATCCCACAAGTTCTGCATTTTGCTCCTCCCTCTTTTTCGCCATCTCCGGTGTTACCTGCAACTCCAAATGCAGACAGGTTGTCGTCTGACACTACGAGTTACGATCCCATTATGAGACCGGAATACTCTTCCTCAGTGACAGAGGAGTCGCATCGTCTTTCTAATCACAGAAATCTTACTTCAGCTGTTCAATCGACTGCATACAACGGGCAAATCCTAACACCGAATCAGCATAGTGTTGCTTTGAGCGATGCCAACATCAACAACAATAACAGTCGTTCAGGAGGTTCGGATTTGGAGATATCAGGGGCTTCGTCTGATTCTTCAAGCTATAAATAATTATAGCTTACGAAGGCCAGTTTGCACTTGCACTCTGTACTTAAGCATATACATTCACACTCCTTAATCTCAAGTAAGTTTGAAGTGTTTTCCCCCTTTTTGTACTAATGTGAAGCTGTCCCGCGTATGGTTTCACGTGATTTTACGCTGTTAACCTATAACAGAGGAAACCTTCAGAGAGGATTACGTCCCGAATTCACCTTATCAGTAGAATAGCACCCTGTATATTAGATGTGTCATATACATCTTAATTAAGAGGTGTGATTGTTATTCTCGAAAAAGGTGGTGTTGGAATGGGACCGACTCTTAGTGCACAAGTAAACTATATATTGGAAATTAGACAATGTATATTTCAGACATTTTGTCACAATTTCAAGAATGAATAGAGTGTGTTTTTATCCCAGCATGGATAGTGCGTTCCATACTAAATTTGCTGAATAACATGCAGATAAAAAATCGTGATCTAATTCGCGTTCTAATATCCCATTTCTATAATGTCATTGTGCACTTTCTATTTTTAACCCAAATTTTTCCCGATACAGACGTTCTATACTGTTCTAATTCTGTAGTGTGCCATAAATAAAACGTACAGAAAAACGTCTCATAATTGAACAAACAGCAATATATCTACAAATAGTAATATAGTTGAAAAAGTAAAAAAGCTCTTAACATAATGAAAACATGCAGCGGTGTTTCTACTTATACAATACTGCTACATTCGAGTACTGAACCTTGGACCTTGAACGACAGTACCGACAGGTAGGTAACTCGGTGTGTATGACTTGTATGATTAATAGGCTATTGCTCATTTAGAAAAATCTTAAAACCTTGTTAAGCGAATCCTCGTGAATCTAGAAGTGTTGTATTAAAATTTGCTTACTATCACCCAGAGTGCCCAAACAAATGTTTGAGAACTGCGGCCGATCTGCTCAAACGTATCCCCCTGTCACATTTAGTAACTATTGTTTTGTCGTTAATAAATTCATCCTTCCGCAAAGTACGCTCTTTCGTGGCACTTCAACGCAACATCAACATATGCCCGATTACCAAATGACACCAAGGTTTTGAGTACAAACATCGGCGTTAATTTACTTTCTAAGCTTATGGTGACCGTCTCCAAAACTTGGTTAATCAATTCATCCGCATTATCTGAATAAACATTAAGTTACAGTAACATATATTGAGTTATTTTCATTGCAGATTTATAAACGAAATTTCGTACTCCTGTATTCCTCTTCAAGTTGCTTGCTTTCTTTCGAATCGAGTCCGAACATCCCGGCTATTTTGAGAACGTCACTCGTGGTTAAAATGCACTCCAACTCGAAAATCATGAGTTTTGCTATTTGGACGTTAGATTTGGAGGATGCAATGAAAAAAAATATCTAAGCTTGTAAAGTTGTTGATAGGCAATCTCTGTTCTGAACTGCCCTCTCAACAACTTCAATCGTAATGGCATCCATTTCACCGACGTAATAGTTTTAAAGATTTTAGTGTCAGTACCTAGATTTTTTTCAGTCTGACTTATCTCACTTGTTTCTTCCTGTAGTTCTTCGGTGGACTTCCAGCGTGCTTCCGCCATGCAGTCAAGAATCTCGAAACGGGGTCGTGAGTTGGATAAAATTCCAGTCAACTGCTACAACTTGACGGTCTGCCTATTGACGCCAAATGAACTGAATCTATAAGTCTACCGATACTAATTTTTCATCAGCTACGTTGTACCGTACTACTGAGTTTTTATATAGTATAGGTGAGTCTATTCGCGTTTAAATTCCGTTAAAGGCTATTGTAGTATGGTACCATGCGCAACAGTATGGGATGGAAATGCGGTACAACCACCATTAAGAGGATTTGGCAACTCTTAATACCTAAAAGGATAGAATAGTAGTGACTTAATGTAAAGCGATCTGGAGTTCATGAAAGCCAAATTCTGTTCTTGCTAACAGCCAAACATTATTTTAACATTTAGAAAACATAATTTCAAACGATATACGTTCGTGAACGTTCCATACAGTCAGACTATTCCAACTCAGAAATAGACTATTGTCAACCTACGCGTACAACATCTGAAAAATGTCCTCCTACTCGGGAATTTGGAAATAGCCACCCTACCTGTGATTCTAAGAACCATTGCTTTAAGACAGTCAAACCCAGTTGTTGTGCTTTGAGAGATACAGTACTGTACATTTACAATTATGGATATTTGAAAGATATGTCAAGTTGTTGAACCGTATAGGTCAAACAGTGTGTACGTACTTTGAAAGCAGAGCAAATGTAGTATAACTATCTGAATTGCGTATTGCTGAAAATGTATACAATATTTGACACAATAAACTTCTTGACATGTTTCATATTCACTTTTATGAAACTATTCAAGAAAAATTAATTCATTGCAGAACACGTTCAGTGTTATGTGGAGATGGTCTGTCTGTTGTACTGTGAGTACCACTGAGTTAGGATTAGTGTTGGATGATGGGTAGAGTTAGTGTTGAGTTGCCCTGAACCTCAGCAAGCATAGCCTAATATAACTGCATTTTCGAAGGAACCATACCTTGGTCGTTTCAGCATATTTTCTCATAAATAAAGGAGAAACTGTGTACAGTATGTGGATGTTCGTGAGCCCATAACTCCGAGGGTTCTTGACCAGGCGCTTCGAAAATTTGCACGGGGATAGGTTTCAGGTACGAATGTGCTATAGGCTACTCTTTTCTCAAATAGGGGTCCTAATTGGGACCTCGGGGTTCGTTTTTTATCAATTTTCGTTCAATTTGGTGAAGATTCACAACATTAGCTACTGTAGCATCACATACATGACAAATTGGAGACTCGACAGGCCAGAAATATGCTTTATGACTTCACAAAGGAAATTGTTTTACTCCGTAAATGAAATGAAAAGAGTGAGAAACTTAACCTCTTTTCAAGAGCAATGGGATCAGCGAAGGAAGGCCAAGATTTTGAACCTAGGCAAGCTATTCACCAATATTCCTTTCAAGCCAACGGGATATAACTCAAACAAATTCCCCATAAATATAAATTAATAAAGAAAGCCGGGTCACATGAACGCTTATCATAGGAATAGCATGGAACCAAAGCGATTAGTCTCGTGTGCAGGCGGGGCTGGTCCGATTGGTGGGTAAACTGGTTTGAACTAGTTACCTTTTCTGCGCGCGCTTTTTACGCGCCCTTTCCTAGATTTAGAATTTTCTAGAACGGATCTGACGATAGAATTTTCTGGCGGATCTGACGCAATCCGATGACGTTTCGATCACGTGATGTCTAGGATTGCAACTACCTTCTGCATTTTACTCGTGGTTGCTGTCTGATAAGCTGCGAATCCTGGGATCGTCCGAAAAGAGAGCGCAACTTGTTGGAGACCCCCAAAACGCGTGAATGTCATCTACTGAGTGCCGGCTATCGTATTATACGAATTATAATACCGAGAACAGCGCTGCGATGATAAAAGCGAAAAGTTGATGCGCATCTTTCAAATACGCCGACTCAGTCAAAATCCAAGATGGCGGAAACCGGCAATTGCTTTTTCGTGAACAGGACGACGGTGAGATTTGAATTATTTTAGCTTTTCATAAGTATCTTAGAGCCTGTACAGTAACAAAACCGAATCAAGTTCGTATTGGCGTCCTGTTAGCCGTTTGCCTGTACTTAATCTGCATTTTAATAATGACAGTAGCCAATTTCTGCTATTTTTCATTCCTATCTTTGGTTAAACCACCCGCCAATGTAGAAGATCATTTTTAACGAACTAACCAACTTTTGTAATAATACCTAATCGTGGAAAGCACTTTTTTGTTAACTATTACCCGAATTTGAATTACACTCAATTGGGATTACAATGGTTATAGTGTTCATTGTAACCTAAACAGTGTTTGCCACAAATTATTCAATCTCCGACTTCAAAATTTATCACCAAATGTATAATGTTAATAATTTTTTCACCATTGATTTAATATGGATCGGGTCTTCGCATAACATAGCATGATGCTTCAACTAATTAATCCACAAATTACGAGTTTGTCTTTTTGAGTCGTCAAGTCACCAAATGAGTTTATATCAGGGACTACTTGTACAAGAAAACGCCTAGTGCATGTCATTTAAATTTTCATAATTTACTGAAACCGAAATTATTTCATTTCACAATGGTTGTGGATGAAAATAAAAAAATAATTACTGGTCATATTTGTCAAATCCCCCCCCATTGATCCCAGTTATCTCCCACAAGGTTGTAGAACATTTATTTCTATAAATCTGTATTTGAGTGTTCGAAACTCAAACTAAAATGAACAGAATCCCTACCATCCGAAAAATTAACCCTTTACAAAAATTCGCTTTGTTCCTGCACTGGTGGGTTATATTCCTTGACCACTGACCTGAACCCACCACTAAGTGGCTTGGAAAATTTGAGCCATCGGAATTTTTATTTTTGTCATTTTGTAATTTCAACTATAATACTGTATATTAAATAGCATGTCATGCTTGACATTACCAAGTGGGATATATTACAGATATAAAATCATGAATTGATAAATTCATTGTTTTATTTAGGTATCAACAATCCTCGTTAGCGCCCTCTTGCGTAAAGTGGATCATTCCCTAGTTCTGGCGTCGCTCTTGGATGGCCTAGCAATTCGTTGGGTTCGGTCTACCAATCATGTTCGTTCGATTCTCTCCCTCAAGGTGGCATTGCAATCTGGTTCGCTCTATACTCAACTGCAAGGTGGCAC
>QXVX01004454.1:24080-43830 GCA_013436065.1 Halocynthia aurantium | reverse complement strand
TTTGCTATTCTTTTGCAGGTTTTTCGGAGAATTTCTTGCGGCTTATAGCCATTCTCCAGTTGTACTCTTCTATTTTCATATTTCCCTCTCCATACCACAAACATTCACAGAAACAAATTTAGTAGTTTTTGACTGAGTATGTCACATATTCAGTCGAAATTAACAAGCGGGGCTACCATTCAACCGTTTTTATATCCTCCATGATTTATTTTCATGGGAAGGATTGTATGACTGGTTGTTGTAATGGTATGACTGTTTGAGGTTGCCAGATTCTGCCATTTCTAAAAAAGTAACACAGATACAGAAATGCGATTAACAATCCCAAGAGGCATAGGTCTGAGATACAGGTTACAATTGAGAAAACAGATAGAAAATAGCCGAGAGTTATAGATTATAAATAGAACTGGAAAGTTGGAGCCTGATGTATTCAATGTGTGTCACGCTTAAATCCGATACGCAATGCATTGTAGTGAGTATATTCAGATTCAAGATTCAAATAATTATTCATTACAACATACTAAGTCTATTTTTGTTTTTCAGATACTGCATCACATTGAAGCTAGTGAATTCATAAAATAACATTCGAATCGAGACCTGGAATATGCCCCTTACCCTTATGAATTGTCCTAATAGACATCTTTCGATACATCTACCAATTTGATCATTAATATCATTGTCATAAACTCTCAAAATCACCCCTTCTGCTGGAATAGTAAGTATCCACCCATGATGGGTCGATGTGAGTACTAACCCCATTTATTTTCATCCAACAGCTGGGTCACTAAGTATTAATGTTATTTGGGTCCCCATCATCAGACTTCATTCTTACAGTTGATCCTATTTTGTAACTTCTAACACTTTCTTTCAGTCTCCCCACATCATGCAAAGCTGATCCAATGTAAGTTACAGTGTAATTGCGCAACATACTGACTATCTTTTTTTTATATTTGCAGTTCCCCAGACTTCAAATCTCACACCTGAGTTCCCCATTTGTAAGTAATAAAATTTCATTTCCACATCATACGGAAGTAAGTAGCCCATGTGTAAGTTGTTTCAATCCCCCAGTGTAATTGTGCAACATACTGACTACTTTCTTTTGTATATGCAGATCTGCACCGATGTTCAAATCTTTCACCTGAGATACCCCCTTGTAAGTAATAATATTTCCCTCGAGATTCCCCCACATGATGCGGATTAAGTAACCCATGTGTAAGTGCTTACCTACCAAGACCGTTTTCAGGCAGAGGGCCCCAATGTGTAAGTACAAACATTATTATAGGTCCCCACATCCCCACCTCATTATTACGATTCCTGTCTCATTCTGTAAGTCCTAATACTTTTTCCAGGTCCTCCGTCATCACACAAAGCTGAACTGATGTAAGTAACCCCGATCTAATTACACAACATTAATCTTTTTCTAAATATTTGCAGGTCTTCACATCACCGGAGACTTTAATCTTGCACCGTATGTCCTCTTTGTAAGTTTCAGGGTCCTGCTCATGCAAAGCTGAGCCACTGAAAGTTACCCCAGTGTGTTTCAGGGTCCTGCTCTTGCAAAGCTGAGCCACTGAAAGTTACCCCAGTGTAAGTGCGCAACCTACTAAAAAGATAAGTCCTTCACAATTTTTTGCAGTTCTCCTTGATCAATCCGGCTTCAGGGACCGCCCTTTAAGTACTTACCCATTTATTTCAGTTCAGCTTGGAAGACCAGTTATGGGAGACCAACCTACTTTCAAACCCACCTATCAGATTCAATTTTGTAAGTAATAATGCTTCCTTACACTCCCTCTAAACTAATTCTTTAGTGGAGGGGTTCTGAAATGTGAAACAAAAGTTTTGGTTACATCTGTTCACAATTGAAAAATAATATTAATGCTCCCATTTTCTATACATGAAGATTTTCATTGACTATAATAGAACTTTTGATGCCGAAATTTATAAGAATCTGTAACATTGACCAGAGTTCTAGAATCATATCAAATAGATAATAAGCAAAAACTTATTCCTTTCTTTAATTGAAATTCTAAACTCAGTGGAAATATATATACTAAGGTTCGCATTATCCATAAACAAGATTTTCATTGAATAAAACAGTTAAAACCAATATTTATAAAATCAAGAAAAGTGACCGTAGTCCTTTGGTATTATACCAAGTCAATAACAAGCAAATAATTTTTACTCTACTTTGTCCCTAACCATAACATGCTTTTTGTGAACGTGTCTTAAATTAACTGTCTATTTAGAGGTTTTGTGATGGACAAGAGCCAAATTAAGTACCTTATTCTATTTTTTTTGATGGACGAGAGCCAAATTAAACTCTAATGAAAATATGGGAATTTCCATAATATTCTTTTGATTGGACGAGAGCCAAATAAAATGGCTCGAATATATATTCAGCAATGGGCAATTAAAAAGTCAGTTACATAGGCCAGTATTGTTTTTGGTCCACAAGGCCGGGCGAAACTCGACGTATAGTAAGTTGCCATTATCCAAGGTTAGGGAATGCACATTGCTAATGGTAAAAATACTAATTTGATTCACAAGGACATGCCTAACTTGGTGTAAGCCAATGTAAGTCCAAGATGTTTTCAGTGATTCAGCAATGTGTATTTGTAAATTATATAGTTATGGGTAGCAAATAATAGACATGGGTCATATCCTCCTAATTAGCGGATTTTTCGGACACCTTGATTGTGGTGAGCCAAATAAATTAGATAGTATTATTGGTTATAGAAAGTGTCATTTGCTGGCACCATCCTGACCATAGATGCCCTTTTTATGGGACCCACCGCTTACAACTTGGTTATGGCATCAATTTTATTGATCAGTGTCACTACAGTGATAGCGGCTAACTTCTGGACACGTCACAGAGTGACGAGCCACTTTAATTGTTGTATGAATTTAGTGGATGAACCACGACCTAAATCTGGCCTGAGCAAATCAAATGTATAACCCCGCCAGTCTTCAGGACACTGCCTACAGTGCCGAAATAATTCATTTTAAGGATGCTTCTCGATATAAGTGAGCCGGAATAATTTCTTCAGTGCATTGTGCCGAAATACAAATTCTTTGTGAAGGACACATTGATGTGAGCCAGATTAATTGATTTTAAGGACACACTAAATGATATCGAAAGCGAACTGCAGTACATCTGCTATTTGGTGATTGTGTTGGGGATAATTTACCATTTATCTTGGTTTCGTCTAAGCCGAGATTGGTTATTGAAAGACTACTTTGCAATGATAGTGTTTATAACACAGATGAGAACACCAGTCATTTTTTCAGGACACTTCATACATTGGAGTGAGCCAATTCAATCTATATTTAAAGCACGCAGTGCCAAAATAATTCATTTTAAGGATGTTTCTCGATATCATAAGTGAGCCGGTCCCTAACCGTAACTTCACTGCTATCAAATGTATGGTACTATAATCTTTGACCAGTGTAATTATATATCAAGCAAGCAAAAACTTTTCTCAACTCCACAAACTGTTATCTCAATGTATGGACCATACCAGTACCATAATATTTAAATGCAACTGTACAGGTTGTGAATGAGGAATCCGCTAAATAATCTTGATTTTTAATCTTATACTCATCGTGACTGACATGTGTCATGCTAATAATCGTGACTATGGATTCGGCTTAAGTTAGATTTGAATTAAGTTTTTATGTGAAATAACTGACTTTATTTGAGCATTTCCTGTATTTATTATTACTAATGTCTAACCAACTTGTAATATCCAATCTAGAATTCTATAAAAACAATCTATATCTAGATTTTTATTAGGAGTAATCTTAGATTTATTGATTGTATGGAAATCGAATGAGCATTATGTATGAAATTGTATGGGAAAGGATTTTTTAATTGTCTGGTTATTGACTGTATTGTGTCATATGTAATTCCAAGTAATTAAGAATGTTTTGAGGGTACAGGTATGAGTTTTGGGGTCCTGATATATACAGCCGCATATCACCATGTGCATCTGTAATTACCTGTATATCCATTATGTTAATCAAGAATGAAATAAGTGAGTGAGTGAGTGCTTGCAGAGATTAGAATTTGAATGGTTGTAGCGCTTGCTGTGACTTAAGATTCATATGGTTTGGTTTATGTTAAATTTACACACATCGCTTGTGTTTTATTTCACTTGTTGATTGCTACTATTAAGCATAATTAAGTGTGTTGGGTGCGATTGAAGTGTAAGTTAATCTTAACAAGGGCATTGTTATAGGGGACTGCTCGATAGCAGGAGATTACAAGCACGGGTATGCAAACTGAATAGGTAATAAAGGTTCTGGAATAAATCCTTAGATATTTTAAATTAATTAAAATCCATTTTGGGAGATGTGAGACTTGCCACCTTATTTACTGTCACCGTATTTACTTTTCTATTAAAAATATGGGAGGTTACTTATGCACAAGTATGATTCGAAACTTAACTTGTATGGGCCAATTCATGTGGACATTCTGGACCACAATCACAAAGCTCGAGCGATGGCCATGTATTTCCAGCAACATTCACAAACATGATATGAATCTTCAATACGGCTGGGCGGCTGGCATTCTCCATTGAAATATCAAAATCCTCTCAACAACAACAACATCAACAGAAGTCTAGAAAAAGAAACCTGAACTCATGACTCAGAAAAATTCCTTCCAGATTACAAGTTCGGACTATTGTGTCACCGAGTTGATGACATTATCAATTAACATTTTGGCATTTACCATTTTTGAATCATCATTTATCGCTTTTCAAATTACTTATTTTCTGTTGGCAGAACACTAAAATATTTGCACTTGCTATCTTATTATAAATATCAAGTCCTAATATGACCTGTAACTGAATTTAAATGTTCACACATGTCTAAGTGCAGGATGCTTTCCTGAACACCAACTGTGTAGTCCATTTACTAATAATATAACTCTAAATCCTTCCACTTATTTAGTAAATCTGCATAATTTATTTCCCTTTAATCATCTCCATAATACCAAGTGATTTTTATCAATGAGAGCAATGCTGTAAAGACCATTCAGAATAATATAAGACTCTGCATATTTACTAATTTTATTTATTTTATTTGCATCCCTATGACACAATATTAGCATTTATCCCCAACATTCAGACATCCCTTATTGCTAATTGATTCTAGTTTCATTCAGTTATGCTGAAATCACTCCACATTCTCCCATTATATTCAGTCTTGTCTTGCTTGTAATATCTCATATATTTAAAAGTTTGGTAAATCTAACTAATTCCTGCCTTGAAATCTAAATTTGAATTGTAGAATATTCTTTGTTGTTGGCACTGCACTGCAAAATTTATTTATATCCTTTTATATTTTTATCATTCAAACTACTTAATAGGCCTTCCATTATTATTTTGGAGGGTAGAGCAATATTTCATCAATCTCTGTAGTGGAGTAGGCGCATAAATATGTTTGGAATCAAAGGTTTTGTATTTCATGTTACTGTAAATCTACACTGTCTGGATGGCTGGTTGCCTATGTAATTGTTATTAACTCGATGGGTATTTCTTTATATTCATTCCTGTGGTTGGTTTGGTATATAAATGTTAGAAAAGATTCATGTTCTTCACAATAATGTAAAGCTGATTGGCTGGTTGCCTGTGAAAATATTGTACTATTGTAAGAGGGTATTTATTCTTTATTAACTTAGTTACACAGTCTTGGCTTGTTGACTGCATAGTAGTGTGGAAAGGGCATTTGGCACTTTACTGTTGTTGCATTATGTTGTATACAGATGGCTTCCATGCCTCTTCTTTCATTGACATGTTTTGAATTCTTATTTTTGACTTGCATTGTTTCAGTGTGGTTTGGACCGAGGTCTGTGCTTCTTGGAATTGTGTTATTTTGTTGACTGTTCGGGAATTGAACTTTCGGATGGACTTGTAATATGTTCATTGACTGCTAGTTTCAAGATATATATTGTTGTTCATTGGCTATTGGTTTCTGGACCTAGCATTCCTGGTTTCATTGTGATTTATTCAAGTATGTATATCTTAAACTTGTAGGTATTAGATTGTAATACAGTATTCGTTGGTGGTTGGATTATATATGTATATACTGAATCCGTAACGAAGATTCCAGTATGTCTTTGAATAGGGTAGCATAGGATTGTGACATTGATGGATTCCTTATCTGAATAGCTATCTCTTCATTTTAAATCTGATTTATTGTTTTGTGTACATAAGCATGTATATCTTGTAAGCTTGATTGGGAGTATTGTGTTGGTTTCAACCAATTTTTGACTGCAAATCTGTTGCAACTGTTCTTATTCCATATTCATAGTCAACATTCCCATTTGAGAGTATACATCATTAGGTTCTATTTGTGTTTCGGTATTCGGATAGTAGTACTAGGCAGTGTTACCATTTTATGATTCTGATTTTTCTTTTACCTTAGTTCATTAAAAAAAAATTTTCGATTTTATTTCTTTACTGTACAGTACCAACAACAATGAATTATATTATTTCGATATTTAAAAGCCTTGTTACTTTATTCCTAAGTGAACTGATTCAGATTTTCTTACCTTGTCGATCCCCTTAAATACATATTAACATAGCCTTTCATATGTTTATGGCTTATGCCCTATACACAACTCTATAATAGACTTAAATAAGATTTTCCTTTCACAATTCACCATACACACACAAACTTAATTATTAAATCCATTGAAAATATAGTTAATGAATGACCATTATTATAATTGACTTGTGCCCTTATACCATGAATATGACTTTGACCCTTATATACTGAAAGCTGTAGTACTATTCAAATCCCTCGGTGTTCTGCCTCATTTTATGCATTTTATTTTATGTATTGTACATTTTCATGTGATTAGTTAGTTCTTTGGATTTTGTGAATCTTCAGCATGCAAACCTATCCTAGTTATTAACACATTCCTGAATTTAAATCTTTCCCTTCACAATTGTTTCTTATTTACTGCCATCTTAAAGTACACAATCACACATTTCATTACCTGATGTTCATTATTTCACGATAAATATGACCTATAATTAAGTATCCTTAAGCATATTAAATTAATACAAATATTTCAAGCTCTCCTGCATAGATCAGTGTACAGGACATGACCCCCTTTTATAACTTTCATTCAATGGATCAAATTTGAAGTTGAATTTGTTTGACATTGTAACATTTTCTGACAAATAAATCCGACAATCTTTTCAAATAAATAAATGTAGACTTTCAGCCCCATCCTTTACTTCTACACATTCATCACGCACACATCACATTAATTAGTCTGTGTTTTGCATTTATTTTTGATCTCTTTTCCAGTTTCTGTTTTATTCAAATAAATATTCTAGTTGTTTTGTTTAGGGAAAGAGACAGCAGGATGTTATGGGGTTCCCTTATTTGTTAATTTAAATTGTTGATTAGTGCTAATGGGTAAAGTTCACTATCCAGTACTTAATACCCATTACTTCTGGTTAGTTAGACTTGGGTTTTACTAAAGGGTCCAATTTTATTAATATAAAAACTTCTTTGGTTAATTTCTTAGTTTTACTAATTTGTCTTATTTTATAAATATAACTTCTTAGGTTATTTACCCAATTTATTATTATAACTTTGGTTAATTACTGTTTTGCTAATGTGTATGTATTTCTTTTTCGTGTCTCATTTTATTCAAATAAACTATTATTTTTGTCGTCATTTAGGGAAAGGGACAACAAGAGGTTGTAACGGGATACCCTTCTCTGTTCATTTAAAATTTAAATGAATAATATTGAATAGCCTTGTACAGTACTTCGCTTGATGGGCAATTTAATCCCCCCCCCCCCCGTATTCGATTATAACTGAACTACTAAAACGTTTGGGTAATACCGGTTTTGGTTTGTCAAATTTTATTTATTATTGTTTTCCTATTCACCTGGGTTGTTATAAGCACCTTAATCATAACGATCGACATATTGAAATACTGGAAACAAAACTAAATTAATTACAAATGGTTGGCTGCTTATTACCCAGTATATTTAGGGTTGCGATTAATCTAATACCTAGCGTCCATGAAGTTATCGTACAATATCTGTGTTCGTTCTAAGTTGCTGGCACTTTATTACTTTGGGTTGTTTGTTATGCCTCGCTGTCGGGTTAAAATGGAACCTAAATTTTGTCATGGGTTTTTGATTGCAAAACGACATGGAGGTTAAATCAATTTATTTTTTGATTATCTGATGTCTGGTACAACGGGTAAAATGAGCGTTTGAAATATATTTTGGGTATGTAGTAGTAGTAGTAGTAGTAATTCGGTTTGACCTTCTCCCAGTGAGGGTCGTGTTTTTCGTCCTTTCTGTATATGGCAAAATGGTTGCCGATACCAGTGTTACAGGATTAGAAAATGTGATCACCCAAATCTACAAACACAGCTTTTTTTTCCAATCGCTAAAAGAAAATACGGCAAGCATGACGCCTATAGACATTGACAACGAGTGCGAAATAATTTGAGTTAATGCGTATTCCGTAAATATCAGGCTTCTAGTCACAGTAGCCATGATGTCGAATATTACTCTGCAGAGCGACGTAAGAAACGCTCTTCGGATCAAAGGTATCACGTTATCTTCATCTTCCCTATCCTTGGTCGAACGGACGCCTCTCATCATGTTCCTATGCTTGATCAAGGGATACAAAAACAATCCTACCAACAGTGTCTGTCCAGTAATAGAAATAGCCGACAGGTTGATCCAAGTAACGAAGACTGGGATAGTACCGTTCAGCACGGGCTTGCAGCCTTTCGGTGTAGGGTAATAGGTCTGGATTGACACGAAGAAGATGGCGTTCGCGACGTGACTGATTGCGACGAATGGGAATGTGCCAATGCTAAGCAATCTGGTAGGAAGATTGGTAAGATGCCTTATCGATGTTCTGGTATACAGTACTCGCTGCCTAAACCACATTGACAAGTAAATGAAGACAAACATCGCGTTGCTAGCTACCGCCCGGAACATAACAATACTGTTACACCAAGTAGGACGTAACACTTGCGAAATCAGTTCCACTTCCACAAAAAATTGCCGTGTAGTGTTGCAAACTGCCGCTAGTAACGTCGCAATTACTATCTTTCGTGAAGATTCCTCGTCCATGCCAGCATCACCCACTCTTGCGTTATTGCCACATTTCAGAATTTTCCTCTGCGATATCGACAACGCGATCATTACGTATAAGTTTAACAAGGTCAAAAATCCTATCGTAACCTCGAGAATAATCCATCGCTTCCAGATAACTTCGGAACTGAAACCAAACTTTGAATTTATTCCATACCATGGCCTAGCAGCCAGACTTATATTGGTTATATTGGCCCACTGCGTCTCTATCATCTGCACAGCAACTGTAGATACGTTCATCTTCCTGGAGATCAGGTTTGCAGAGTAAAATAATTTTACAAAACAATATGCATAATAAATTGTATCCACATTCTCCCATTTGTTTTTTCATATGAATTTGATCGCTTTAATAACTGGTTTTGTGAGAACGAAGGCAATAATGAATAACTGTGATATACATCCAGCTAGCAATTAGCTATAGTTTGATATTATTATGTTGTGTAATTTGTCCCAAACATTGGTTAGAAACAACTAATTTCAGCTACTGGATAAGCACATTTGAATTTTTTTTCCAAAGACTATGTTCAAATGTTCGAATTCAATATTTTTTTTAAGACAATGAATCGTAATTAGCAGTTATCATACAGCAGAAAAATCAATACGGCATATCCATATTACGAATTGTTCCAAAAATAGATAATCCGATTTTTAAAACCTTTGATCACTGTTCAAATTAAATACTGCAATAAAGCTCGTTAGCTCTAAGCTATCCGACGTCGAAGACGTGTTATTTATAATTTTATTTCCTTTTCCTTTCCTAGTTGTCTGTAGTGTCTTAATCCGGAAGATAATTGCTTTCTATTCTATTATAACATGTGGTGGCGATTAATTACAAACAAACATTGAATAGTGTACCATCAACTTGTTTAAATCATTGATGAGTAGGTTTTACACGGTTAAATGGAACAAAAAGATGATTTAAAAGCTGACATTATTGAACAGAAAAATTCCAATCAATTGTTCAATTTATATAAATGTACTGATTGGTAACCCGAATCTTTTTTGTTCAGTACAGACCTTTCAATCCTTTTGTTCATACATTAGTCCTATCGTGACACTCGGCAGAGCTACACGAATATTCAGCTATCTCAATATTTAAACTCGAATAGAAAGCTGTTATTCGGTGGAATGATTATGTTGGTGAATCAATAAGTAATCTTGAGTTCGTGAAAGCTTCAAGGGGTTGTTTGAACCTATAAATCCCTAGCTAGTATTGTTAGAATATAGAATGTTAGAATGCGGTAATCAGGTCACCAAACTCGAGTCATTCATTTACACTAACGTCAAGTCGAGTCTTTTGACAGCTGTGACTCGAGATAACGTGGGTTTTACTACGTGATCGAGAAAATCGTTTGAAAGTACAGTACAGCGAATGAAAGTTAGGCAATATCACTCGAAGAGAGAGAGGTGCCCCGTAGCAACCGCCTACAGCATAGTAACTATCTTTGCCTGTGACACCGAACCCTCAAGAGTGCCGACTTCAACACAAACAATGGAACCTACGCTATTGTGCTCACAGAGAGCGCGTTAGCAAAGCTATGCAGGTTAAATTGAACATTGTAATTTCCGGAAAGAATCTTTGTTATGCGAATGGGAGGGGAAATAATCGCGTGCTATCACTCTTTTCAGTTGCGAAAAAGTTAACTAGAAATTCTGTCATCGATTGACAAAGTTACGAACTCTTTTTCGATCTCGATTTGAAAAAAAAAAATGTTTTATTGTTTCAGATATTCATAGCATTACCCGTGCTGCCGAAAGCAACAACGATACAAGATATTATTTAATACTGTTGGAGCAAACGAAACTTGCATCCAGATTTCTGGAATTCGATCGGATACTTCTTTGCAAGAGAATCTCACGACTGGTAAAGGTACTAATTTTCAGAAAAATCTTATGCTGCAACGGAGCTCTTAAACAATACTTGGCACCAAGTTCGTACAATCTAAAATGACGGCCTTACGAAAGTTGTTTCGCATGTATAAAGACAGCATAATACTAAGACTAAATTTAGGGTAATTTTAGGATCATTGATTATTGAGACTTCATTTAGCCCGTCAGCATTTAAATTCCTGAGAGCGAAATGTCAATTATCAACTAATTCATAATTTTCTCAGCGGTAATATAAATGATTTTGGAATAGTGGTGATAAATAAGTTGAAACTGCTAGTCTCTACAAAACTAGGTTTTCATACTACGGAATTTGATACTCGTATTCGACGGGCTCAATGAAATCGTAGGCGAAGTGAAGTTAAGTAACTGAAAAAGGTTAATCATTGTCAATCTAACGAATATTCTCTATTCCAATTTACATTAAACAGAGGTTAGGACTAATTGCTAAATATTTATCCATGATATTTACTGTTGATGGACCCCATGGTTAATAATCTTTCCTCTCGAGTAGTTCAGTCGCTTAATTTGAAGCCTCGATTGTTTGTAATCTCTTGACATGCGCTCGTCGCCATCCTTCGCGTTATTTGGATATTTCAAGATGTCGCGCGCGATAATCTTGCTTAATTTACGTTACATTTTCTCTGGGCTTTCTACATAATGCCTTATCTTGAAAAAGAGCCGATTTGAAGTACGTTACCTGAGTTCCCCATTCAATTAATTCAAGTGTTTGTGGATTGGTTACTATCCCTCCCTGTGAATGCGCTATTTCGATCTCCAGGAAAAAGTTATGCTAATTTTATTCATTCAAAATTCAAATTCAAACCTTTTTTTTACCAGGTCATTTTATGTGTTGTGTTCATCCATCTTGGGGAACCTCTGCCTGAGTAATTTTCATTGATAATATTTCGTAACTTTATCGATTTATGCCCGCAAAGGTACCACGCTCCTTTACAAAGTCAAGTCATATAGAAAGTATTGTTTACTTTTCGAAATATTTCAATAAAAAGTTATTTTTGAGTCGTAGCGAAACCAAACATTCAGTGGCTTCTGTTATTATTTCGATCAATCACATATCGCTCGTGTTTTCGCAAGAAAAACAAATACCGTCAGTGTACATTAGGGACTTAGATAAAGAGGTGTTGAAAGGCGACGTGTTGAAAGGCGACGTCTACGAGCAAAAACAGACGACAAATCTTTGTATCCCATTTATCGTATGTGCAAGGGAGTTGCATTAAAAACAATAAGGGCTTGTGCAGCTAAACTTGGCTTCTTTTTCAATGTTATGTTAAACAACACAGTGGCAAGTTCCTTAGCGAGACTCCCATCAGTTTTTAATTTGACAAATATCCTAATTGGTTAGGTAATGAATACTACTTTTTGCTTTATAGATTACGAGAAAGGCAGCCTTGAGATGCTGGCTGAAGTAGAACGACCTCCGAACCAGAATAGGTAGACTATGTTTTGCGAATATCTAGTTACTAGTAGTTCAACTTTTGTGTACCACAAGTTAACTCGGACAATTGGCTGAAACGGATACCCTTCTCCCCCCATTACTACATCATAACGAAAGTCGACGGTAGTATTTTTTAAGCTGAAGTCTAGGCGAAGTACCGATCTAGTTTGTTCATCGGGGGTCTTTACTGAAAACGATATTAATTAAACGAAATGAATTGGTTGTGTAATAGTTTAGTAGGCAGGCTTTCAATAGATTTTTTGTGAAGGCCTCTTGCAACTTAAAGTGATATTACAGCATTACAAAATATATTATTTTGTTTGAAATGAAACACAATGCCCGTCTTAATTGTACCATCGGCGTTCGAAAGTACAATGTAGTTGTTTTATAAAAATATTTCACAAAACCGCTATTCTACGATAACAAAGGTGTAGTTGTTTGTTCTTTATTGTATTGAGTTTATCCAATATTGTTTTCCCTGCGCCATTGTTCGTCTCGCGTATGAGATATCATTACTGTATTTCAATAACTCTGCTGCCTAGAATTTTTTTAGTTTGTTGTGTTTGATAACCTAATGTGTCAACTAACTGGAAGTAGCGTTGTAAATATTTGTGGCAATACTGTTGATATTTTCGCGATCCTACAAATGATACGATACCCCACTCGAATTTTATTGGACTTCAACTATGACTCTCAGCTCTATCTCTAACACTCTATATTTCCATTACAGTTTGGGTGTCTACAAGCCGAAAGATGACGAGTTATTAATACGTGGGACAATCGGAAATGTTTTCAACGACTTGCGGAAAAAGAGTCCAATCAAATCTGGAATGAAGCAAAGAAAGCGCGCAGCCGCGAAGCCACTGCTGAGCGACGTACCTAAGCCATTCGTTTTGCCACCAGAATCCCATTTAAATTTGCCGAGTCCTAGGGGATTGGCAGACACAAGTAATCCTAAATCTTCAGTATTATTAGCTTACAGTAGTACGTATTGAGGATTTAAGCTGTTGTATGGAATTATAAATTTTTACAGCAACCAGGTATGCTAGAACAGTTTTGTGAGTCTCGAAAGTTTGTCTTCTTTTGTACATTTATATTTATGAAGAAAGCTTCGTGGTCAAAGTTACCCCTGGTTATTAAACTCTGTACTACGTAATAGGATAAAATAAATTGCTTTTATTCCAGGCCCGCAAAGATATTCGAGACCTATGACTAAGAGCAGCTCACGTTTCGGTGCATACAGTCAAGCCTCTTTCTTTTCAAGACATAATCCCCACCCAGTTCGAGTCCGGCACATTAGTGGTAATTTTACTGTGATTATATTTTACCTCTTTTACCATCGTCACGATTACCACTATAAGTTGACAGGAAGCATTTTTCGCTTCCAGGTCTAAATGGACAGCCAATTTGTGCCGTGAATGACCACGATAATTTCCCACAGCCTCGTTTCAGTATAAGAACGCCTTCAACAAGGTAAAACCATCAATTCAGAGCTTGTTTATATGTTTCTCCTTTCAGTGTTTAACATGCCTGGTAATACGTTTTCTACAGTGAAAGAGAAAGGATATTCAATACACATATTCCGAAGAACGTCCTCGGATTGAACAGCAGTGCTTTTCCTATCAATATAATAACAGGATTACAAAATTACCCCTATCGTGAAAAAGCGATACCGTCCATCGGATTAGGTATAGTACAATTTTCTTACTCACATTACCAGTTCACACATCGAACTTGACCCAGTTTGTAAGTTATGTTGTCTTACACGATGTTTACAAGCTATTTATATATGGACTTCATATGTCCCGGGTCTCCTTATATATATCATAACAGTTGAAATTACGAAGAAAACAAAACTAGATCAATTTGAATATTTCTTTCAGTTCCTATTACCGACAGCTGGAGAGAAGAACTGCAGGAATTCTGCCAGAAAGCCGGTCTTCTTCCAGAAGCACAGCAACAACCACCTAGGCCTGTCACCCCGCCAGGTTTATTGCCCCAAACAAAAAGAAGGACTATTTATTCATGTATGGATTTATTTGAATTCTAATCGTGTAGATCACTGGTTCCCAGTGAGTTCCAAGTCACATTCCCCCCTTGCGATCCAAGGTTCCCTTGATTTCTCCTCCATATTGAAAATTTTATCTAAAATTTATGCATACACATTAATGCACTGTATGGTGTGTATACTAAAGACCATATATGCTTATACAAATTCTTTTCGAAAGTTTAAAAATGGCCACCCTCATGGTAATTTAGTAAGACTAATAAAACTTATCCTTCTTTAGGATGACTACTTCAATTTGTAAACGCCCTTATAGTTGTGTATATTGGTATTTCATCTGATATCCATACAAAGTGTATGGAATCAATTCTTACCCAGCTTGGAGTGCTTCCCCTGAATGAATTTCCTTCATAATTCCTCACCTTGGAGACTGCTAGTTCGAGAATCACTGGTGTAGATAGTCTGTTAGTTATTTTTATTTTCAAACAATTCGTTTTCAGCCGAGACTGGTCGACTGATTCCACCACCTTCGAGAGCCATGTCTCGACAAGGTTCAAGACAGAGCGTACGAATGCAAGGGTCATATCAAGTACGATAACTTTCATTACTTTGTACTGGATAATAATCATTATTCTAGCATTTTTACCACACGCAATTCTTTCAACACTATCATATAAAATCTCATAATCCACACTAAGCGTAAAACTGTGAATTTGAGCATGGTATTTGTTGTATAAAATTGTTAGATTCGGCGTCAGTTTCATCGCAGATAAGTTAAATATTTTCTCTTGTCCAAGAAGTCACAATGCTAGTATAATGTACAGTACAACGTGGAACGCTTCTTAAATCTGTATTTCAGCACATCTCTGCCTACCCTGACACAGAGACTCTGATGTTGGAGATGCTGTGTCAGATTTTGCAAACAGATTCTGTACATGCTGTACAGCAATGGCTCGTGTCTTCCGGAGATCGAGGTATAGTTAGTGGATTTATTAGGGACTAGCAAAATACCTTAAAATTACTACTTTGCTAACGCCAACTTGTGAATAAAGCCAGATAATACCTGGCTAGTAACACGACTTTGTTGTCGATGCTAATTGCAGAAAAGGCGTTGGTATTGGACATGATCAAAAGCGCAATGAGCAACGAAGAGGAAATGATACGCCAGCAAGCAGAGAAGGAAGAAGCGCTGAAGGAGGCAGCAAGGGTCTCGAGACCGTCTACAACTCATTCTGTATCGCGACCGGCCACCGCTACACAGTCGGAAGCGAAACCAGGTACTGCTATGGGATTCAGACCGGGAACAGCAGAATCGATGAAGCCACAACGTACTGAACCAGGTACAATATGATAAATAATGTTGTTATAGATATCAATATCACTATCCTATGTATTTTTACAGGCGGTGCTGAAATTCTCAAACTGGATCGTTCTACTCCTATCTCTCCCAGAAAGTTGTCTTCAGCTCGTCCGCTGGGGACGCCTTCTCGACCAGAATCCCGTAAAGGTATCGCTATTCTTTTTCAATTGAATTGAAACAATTGGTCTGTAGAAAGCGGCCATGCGGCCATTACCGATTAAGCATAGCAATAATATTCGAATGCTTCTCGTGTGTTTCATGCAACTACAGATGGAATTTGGGAACCGGGGTATGCAAATTTTCCATACCACATATAATTGGTAGCAGATGCAGATACCGCAGCGGCAATTTTGCTCATTAATTAAATTAAATTTTTTTTTCAAATTTTTACCGGTCGCTCGCAGCCATGTCCGCTTTGAGTGCGCATAGCCCCACAATGCGATATGCGAAAACGCCCAAGAGCGCGCCGAGTCGTAACGAACCATTGCCCATCATTGAGGAAGATGCCAAAGAAACATTGGAGGAAGAGTAAGTCTCCGGTTTCGTAATACACCAAGTAACAATCGATTTCTGAATATTTCTTCGCTTCTCGAGATTCGACTATACTACAGTAAACGCTATTCTTGTATTTATTTTAGCATATTTTTTACGAGTAGGAAACTTTGCGAAAGTCTGGGAGAAATAGATGGAGTTAGATATAGTTTCTTCACTGTGTATTCTTATAGATAAATGGGTTAGGGTTCTTCTATTCTCCTAGAACTGTTCCTCCTTTTTATGTTTAGTTTCTTTAGGGTCAATGCTCGCATTGTCTCAATGAAAATTTTCGTTATTAGATTTTTTCATTCATTCATTTACACATAATTTTTCTTTGAATAATTGTCAATGAATTTACATAACTGGGAAAATAATAACTAGAATGCGAGAACGTGAGATCGCATGAGGAGGAATGTGATCTGGGAATCTATGCTTATTTATTGCTAATGTTTGCCCGTCTTGATCTTCTCTAAGAGAGTTTAATTTTAACTAATTTTCGAGATTCCTCATTTCCTGAATTCAACTTATTTTCATAATTCATCTAGATTCTAGAACAAGCCTGATATTTTACCTAGCTTTAACGTTGTACAGTCGGCTTTCTTTTGCAGGTCCAATTTCATGTAAATATTCACAATTGTCAGTGACTATATAGTAGATATTTAATTGAATTAATAATAATTTATCGTGGCGTATAGTATTTTTCAAGCGCTCCTATATGAGTACAGTACAGTACTATATAAAGAGATCAATATTACAATTGATATGTTATCATTAAATCTCTGAAACCTTCTTGTTACTACCTTTTCCTTCATTATAAATTACCTTCATCAAGTCGGGTCAAAATTTATAGTTTATTCGAGTCTACGTACCTGATTATAACCATAAATCTGGAAATAAACCAATGCAGGAAATAAGTGTAATGTAATCCCAAAGGCTCTCCAAATATTTGCATAAATTTTGATATCTGATTTTGATAAATTTTCTAGAACATACGAGCAAATTCTTGTGAGAGTAATATGCGTTAAATTGCATACTGAATTGTTATTAGGCAGCATTAATAGTTCTAGTATAATCACCGAATTTAATTTGCATCATTTGTTAATTATCACGACGTACCGTTGTGTAATATCGTGCTTCTGCTAATTGACAACACATACGGTAAATATGGAAGCGTTCGGATTCCAATTTACGACCATAGCTAATTTATTTCATTACACATCAGTCGATTTCAACCTAATATTATATATGCGTTACACACGAGTATATTTTCGTTCTTCATGATTTGATTTCGTCAAGATGAAGTTACGTGTTCACGTCATTACCGCCGCTACTGGATTCCCAGGGTAGGGATCCGCGCCACGTTTTGAAGGCATACAACGTGTGGACTATGAAGACTATCGTGATGAAAAATGCAAATATAGTCGAGGCAATCCACACAGAACTAACATATGCGACGGATGCTTCCACACATGCAGCTATGAAGTACATGAGTGCCCAAAACAAATTGTAGAAGAACTCTGTAACGTCCCAAGGTAGGCCAGAAAGTGCCGTTGAATGTATGGAGAACATGTACATTACTATCAGCAATCTGAGAAAATAATATAAGAAGCGATTCATTGCAAACATCTCGAATAATGTACACGACTGCAAAATATACTACATTAAATGGATTTGAATGGGCGGTAAGGACAAAGTTAGTTAAAAACCGTGGGAGCTCTGGAAGGAAAATGCTCAGGATTGAAGCTGGTTTTCCTTCCATTGGGATATTGTACTACACCTGTAAAAAGAGTAGTTACTGATTACTCACGTTGTCAGAATCCATACAGTTATGCTCACAAAAAGCACAAATTGTAGTTCAGCAAAAAGTGAATACACAGGAACAGATACGATTAGTGGCCACACCAACAAGCTCAATACGAATTCAGTCACTTTGAAGAGTCCAGCAGGACTTAGGAAGAAGGATGGATTTAAAGTAGGTCTTCCAATCGTAGCAGAAGCTGCAGCAGCTGACGTATCCATTATATAACCGGTCAAGTGGTTCGTACTTTCTATTACAATGCTATCAATGAAAAATCTGTATGAAGACAGTGCTGTACTAGCTATCACTTGATAAGCCTTACACCAGTTGTAGAACAGAGACAGATAAGAAATCTTTCTGTTACGATCTCAGCAAATATCAAAATAACTCATGACTATACCGAAGTATGCTATTTGCTCACATGAGCCGATCTGACTTGATAAAAACGAAATCAGATTAAATATTAACTACCCCATATAAATGGTAGTGATCGATATAGTATTATGTACATTTCACCACTACCGAAAGTAGGGTTGAAAGATGGCGCTTCATTATGAATATACCTTCCCGTAATCTATCCTTATTTATTGCATGACGTGTAGTACACTCCTAAAATACTCCTATGTGAGTACAGTATAGTACAGTATGCTATCGGTATTATAATTCTCGTATACCTTGTTCAGTAACCTTTCCCTCAACGAACGAAACTCGCGACACTCTCTGTTGACAGTGCTTTCCACTCGAAATCCTTTATCAATCTAACCATTGCGTATTATAGGAACGCTTCCATTGTATTATGAATGGCCTTTCTAGAAATTCAATACCAGACAAAACTACGTTAATCTAGCGTGTTCCCATTATACGACCGTATGACGGTTACCAGATATGCTTTATCAGTTCAGATGTATTTCGTTAAGATATTTCCTGATAAAGCTCGGAGCATTGAAGTACTTGACTAAATCTTCTGCACGTCGAACGCAGTTATTGTCATCAAAGCTAATAAACAAATTTCGTCTGTTATCGTCTCAAATTAAACTCTGTGGACTGGTTAACTTTCAGGTTCGTTACTTCACCGGGCTTACATAAGTTATCTCAAAACATGGGTAGATAGCGTATGCATCCAGCTATCCACACTTAAAACCCATTTTATACATATATGTTATCTGTTTTTAAAAATTAAACACCACACATTTAAGTCGGCGTGTCAAGGAAATCTTCGATTTATTATCCAACACTGCCATCTACCGGATACTAAATTTAATTCACTCCACTGGTACAGTATTCCTCTCAGCAAACAGTACTGTAGTCACTGCGCTGTACTCGGTTGTTGTCATTAACTTTGTAGGGGTACTGCAATCAGTGGGTGTTGAATAAAATAATGTATTACGTTTGATCTATGGTGTAACAGTATATATTTACTGACGACTTCTGTACTACTCTTTCTCCGTCAAAGTTCTTGGTTTGCCTTTGCTTAGTTTTTCGTTGTTAAGCAATTAAATACGTCACAAGTGGGCAGATACCAGAGGTTATCTGGTATTGGTCTATACCTAGAAGGGCAAGTCGGCGT
>QXVX01004454.1:0-22912 GCA_013436065.1 Halocynthia aurantium | reverse complement strand
AAGGGTGTTGACTACACTTATGTATTACGTTATATCTATTGTGTAACAGTATATATTTACTGACGGCTTCTGTACTACTCTTTCTCCGTCAAAGTTCTTGGTTTGCCTTTGCTTAGTTTTTCGTTGTTAAGCAATTAAATACGTCACAAGTGGGCAGATACCAGAGGTTATCTGGTATTGGTCTATACCTAGAAGGGCAAGTCGGCGTACCTAGAAAGTAAATGATTAACATACAGAACATTTAGGTTGGTAAAAAGGATTCCTGCTTGACGTTTTTGATGAGATTATAATCATCATCAGGCTATTTCTTCATTTTCATAATTTAATGCTGTCGTGTGAAGAAGTTATCAGGAAACGACTGACTTTTGCCACGAGAATAATTTTTTATGGATATAGTAAGATGCGCTATGTCATTACAGATAAAGTTTGTTTCGTTGGGGATTCCAGGTAAACGTTAAAACATAGTTGTAATATGGTGTAGATTATTTTAGGTGTCCCACACACGCAATTTCGATAAAAGTTTCGACCCAAATATTTTAATTGCATTAATTACCTGGACGGAACGAGGATGTCAAGGAATCCCTAAGTTTCACGATATAACCTATCAGCAGTAGTACAATGAAGTAGCTTTATAGATTCTTATTCAGAGTGGGGCTACCATCAGGCACCACCAGTAGACAGCCATGGGTGTGGACACTATTACATTGCAATTTAAATTATGCATACATTATTACTAATCGTAACTTGATTATGCAATGAGTAAGCAGTGCATGCCTGGCCTGGTATACTAGCTTGTGACAGTTTGACAGTGACTATTTCCACTGTTTTTGAGTCCCGATTATCCCAGTCTTTTACAAGGACAGTTTGTTTTGTTTTTGACAGATTTAGTACACACAAGATAATTGCTAATTTTAGTTTATGTAAACGAAATAATTAAAACTAATCAAGTATAAAAGCCAGTAACCAGGATGCTTCGAACCCTAGGAAGTTTTGTGGCTCGGCAACAAGCTGTGGATACCAAGAGTGCTTGCATTGCTTTGCATTCCAGGTTAGATTTTTGATTTATATTTGGAGAAGTAAAAAAGACTGACCATGTTCTTGAATTTATGTTGAAATTATCCCAGACTACAGTATTCAACGTCAACCAGCAATGAAGAACCTAATTTCTATGAGATGGTTGGACATTTTTTTGAATGCGGAGCTCGTTTGGTTGAAGATAAGCTGGTTGAAACTCTCGACAAACAGTAAGTTTATAGAAAATCTATGTGTTAGTTATTTGTACGCACTACTAAACTAACCTGATATTCCTAGGATGAAATATTTCAAAATCTTTTCATGGATTTTCAGATACTGGACAACATAGTTCATTTAATATTAAACATTGTAAATCAATAAATTCTACACAGAACTGACATGAAAGCACCAACGAAACACACAACTTCTATCGAAATTCAAAGGAACCGTGTGCGTGGAATTTTCCGTATGATGCGGCCCTGTAATCACGTTTTGCAGGTTAAAAATTTACATTTATTCTAATTTTTGTGTCAATAGCCCAGATAGATGTTGTCAGTTGTTTCAACGGAGCCTAATGTTCTACAGGTGAACTTTCCAGTCAGGAGAGATGATGGAGAATATGAGATTATAACTGGTTACAGAGCCCAACACAGCCAACATCGAGTGCCGACGAAAGGAGGTAGGTCTTTCAAATGTTCTCTATTTTCCATAATCACATTTTTTCTTGTAAAGAGATTTTTTGCAATATTTTTTATCTTGCAGGTATGCGATATGCTCCTGATGTTACTGTAGATGAAGTTAAGGCCTTGGCATCACTAATGACATGGAAATGTGCTGTCGTAGGTAAAAGATCAATTAGACAATTCTGCATATGATGAAGTTCTTTAACACTACTTGAAATTTATGTATCTGAGAGAGATGCTAGTTTCCAATATTATCGGTCTTTTGCAGATGTTCCATTTGGTGGTGCTAAAGCAGGAGTTAAAATTGACCCAAAACGTTATTCAGAAAGGGAGCTGGAGAAGATTACTCGTCGATTTGCGATGGAACTTGCTAAAAAAGGATTCCTTGGTGAATATAAAAAATGAAATTGCATTTAACTTAAAATTACACTGCAATTGAGAAATTGAACTTCATATGCTGGCCAGCGACCTAATCAACTATAACAGGAGATGACCGGTTCAACAAGTAAAAAGGTTGCTATATTTCTTCAGGGCCGGGAATCGATGTGCCCGCACCTGACATGAACACTGGCATGAGGGAAATGTGTTGGATGGCAGACACCTACGCCATGACTCAGGGATATGGAGATGTCAACGCCCATGCATGTGTCACGGGAAAGCCCATAACGCAAGGTGGCATACACGGTCGTGTTTCTGCTACTGGAAGGGTATGCATGATTTATATACATGATGTGTGTGGTATAAATGCTAGTTACTGGACATAGTAAAATGTAAAAATATTTGCATAGGAAAAGCCTATCATACAAGCCATACTATACTGGAACACATTTTGTTTTAGACTGTTTATGCCAAACCATTGCCTATAATATTATAGAACTATCTTCTAACTATCCGTTATTTCATCTGTTTTATTGTTGCAGGGTATCTTTCATGGCATTGAAAATTTTATCAATGAAGGTAACTATATCTTATTAATAAGATAAAAACAAGAAATTTGTTTAACACCTGCTTGATTTTAACAGCAACTTACATGAGTGCTATAGGAACTACCCCGGGATTCCAAGACAAGACCTTCATCGTTCAAGGATTTGGTAATGTCGGAATGCACACTATGAGATATTTACACAGGTAAATTTACAGCTGTTGTAGTGACATTCAAAGTATCCTAAAGCATAGCTTGGACCCCGTTGTTACTAGTGCAATTTGAACGAGGAGTCAGTTACTGTACTCACTACTGAGTACAAGTAAAAATGGCAAAAACAGTTTTGTAGGGCTTTGACTTCATGAAAAACCAGGTGCAATTACTCAAAGTGCATCCTGCTAACATCTAATAAATTTCAATTTAATAAAGCTATTCCAAGAAGCCTTTGAAATTCAAATATTCCAGGATTCTAAATAATAAATTATTTCATCTGTAACATGTATTTGTCGTTGTTTGTATTTGAACAGACATGGCGCCCGATGCATTGGAGTGATAGAGTACGATGGTAGTATCTACAATGAGCAAGGAATTGATCCACGGGACCTGGAAGAATACAAACTGGTACAGTGCGAGTAGGTGACTATTTTTTTCAAGGACTTCAACATCTATTTCTTCGTATTCATGAAAACAGAACAACGGGACCATTGTTGGATTTCCAGGAGCTTCCGAATACACTGGAGATAGTTTACTCGAGGAGGAGTGTGATATCCTGCTCCCGTGCGCAAAAGAAATGGTCATAAATGCAGAAAATGCACCAAGGATCAAAGCAAGGGTACAGATCTATGGTGTTCATAATCTATAGCGTGCTTTTACTTTTCTATGTTACGAAGTAATTTTTTCAAAATGTGATATTCAATTGATTGCTCCGTGATTTTTACAAAGGTGGAGTATATTTGACATAAGATGTTTTTGTTTTTTGACTTTTTCCTTTTATTATGTAGATTATTGGCGAGGGAGCCAATGGCCCTATAACCCCAGCAGCTGACAAAATTATGCTTGAAATGAACAAGCTGGTAATTCCGGTAAGTTGCTCATAACTACTACCTGATCTAAGATAATATTTTGCACAGTTTCCCAAACATTCATTAATATTTTGGTTATGAGTTGAACCCTTGTGTTCAAAATCTTGGGGTGGACTTTTGCTAATGGGTTTAAGGTTTGGCTTAAAAAATTCTGGTTATTCATGATGACGTTCATTTATTGTACAGGATCTTTATTTGAATGCTGGTGGTGTCACAGTCTCCTACTTTGAGTGGCTGAAAAACCTCAACCATGTCAGTTACGGCCGACTTTCTTTCAAGTACGAGAGAGATGCGAACTATGATCTGCTCGGTAGTCGATTCATTTATGTTGTATACCTTTGAACTTCATAACTATTTAACAGTCTGCAGTCCTTTGACACGTGTGTACATCCGTTTTTTTAGACAGCGTACAGACAAGTTTAGAACGGAAATTCGGGAAGTATGGAGGAAAAATTCCAATAACGCCGTCTGAAGAATTCGCTAAGAAAATATCTGTAAATGTCATTCTTCATCTGCAAAGTACTTTAAGTTGATCTTTAACAACCTTACTTTATGTGCTAGGGTGCTTCCGAGAAAGATATTGTGCACTCTGGTTTGAGCTACACAATGGAGAGGTCTGCTCGGGTAAGAAATTGAAATGTCCATCTCGATTTCAAATAATTTCATAAATTAGATTAGATAGATTGTGATATATAGTAATGGGATTCAACTGATTGCATCGGTTCCTAATATCTGGTCACTAAAATTACAAAAGTTTGCAGAACCAGTTTCTGAATTGTTACAAAATTAGAGTTTTCACCTCATTTACATTCCTATTCACCACATTCTTTCATGAAGTAGGGTAAATTTTTTCATCAATTTAGAACCAAAAGTTTCTAAAAAATGGCACAAATCATTGTAACTGATACAACCATCTCAAAATTGCTGTACGCAATATTCCTTTTTGATAATACTGGATTTCGATTCCCTTTTCTCAAAGATTTGAAGTTGAAAAATCCAGATCTAGACTTATGTAAGGTTTTGTGAGCTAGTCAGTACAGTTACCAATATTGATGTTGCTTACAGCAAATAATGAAGACTGCAATGGCCTACAACTTGGGACTAGACTTGCGCAACGCTGCCTATGTCAATGCGATCGAGAAAGTTTTCAAAGTGTACAATGAAGCTGGCTTTACTTTTACTTAGAATTCTTTAAATGTTGTACTGTTTTGCAACTGTAGAAAGAGGACCTAAATACATGCTTTTGACTTCTGCAAAAACACAAGTTAACTTGTAGGAAATGAAGAGATCACTCACTTAATCATTAAATTTAGGGATTCAAAGAGATTAAAGATTAATAGAAATTACTTAGCTGTCCAGTGAACCTTTATGCCTTATTGTATTACCGCCTTTATTAGGCTTGTACAGAGTGGCTATATTTTTTATTTACATATGAATTAAATAAACGACAGACTCTACCCATGAATTTTGTTCTAAATCCATATTATTAATTCATTTTGAATATGATGACGATCGTCATCTTATATTTGGTTAAGGATTATCGGTGCAACTACCATAGTATTAAAAGACCATGCTACTACAGTATTGGTCTACACCAATTTTCGGAGTAAGGGTAACAGTTGGGTTTAAAATTCAAAAGAACTTAAATTATTCTACAAAAGACGTGTAAGTGTAACCATATATTTTATATTTATTAGACTATGGTGTAACCCGAACCATAGTCTTCAAATACCTAGTAATGACGGGCCGAAAATAAGATGTGAAATTCCAGTGCAATTCTAGTATTCGTGATTTGACTTTTGACCCACATCTTGGCTGATTAAGCAGCAATGGGATCAGTCATTCTGGCAGAATAAAGTTTCATAACTATAATTCTGAATACCACTGGATCGTTTTGATGCTACTACTGCAAGTTGGATCATTTCCATGTGAATAATGCATAATTGAATAATTTGCTGCAATTACTGCATCGTTGGATCATTTTGATGCGACTACAGCATCATAGGATCATTTGCTGCGATTACTGCATGATTGAATCATTTTGATTGATGGTTGTGTACAAGCTTAACTATTGTTGAATGGTGTTATTCCAATCTCATCTTGTGAGTGATGTATGGGTATGTATAAAAATTCAATATATCCGTGTGGGCAATGTATGGGTATGTAATAAATGCAGTAGGCACTTGTAGGTGACTTATGGTTTCACACTAATAAGTCCGATTGATTTACATCCCAATGATTGTGGGGGGGTCCACCTATTCTCGTGATGTAAGTAGGAAAGGCGGATTGATATAAAAACCTAATTCTGAACAAGGGGCTGATTAATGCAAGCAATAAAATCGTCGACACTTTATACTATTGTGACGCTACAAGCACAGGCTTTTTATTTTTCTAATGTGCACTGAATTTGCAAAACAGTTCACAAAGTTCTTGGCCTGTGACGGCAAGCCAGTCGTCGCAGTGTTATTATTGGAAATCAAGGTAAGTTGCATTTGCTATATTTCCGGATTATACTGCGCACTCATGTATCATCGACTTCCGCGATCAATATGAAATACGTTGCGCCCAGAAAATCTCGCGTCGATTCGCTGTAGCTGTAAAACAATAGAATAATAAACAGTTGAGAATTACTGGTTATATGCGGTAATGAGAATCATTGGCCTGCTAGTTTTCAGTCAATGCATTTTAATCTTCTTACCGATCGATGGGAATGCAATTGTCGTCACAGCTGCGACCAGTTGGTATCGCCTTGGATTTCCATTCTGTTCTCGTATATACGATGCAATGTTTAGAAGGGAACTGTTTCATGATGTTGTTGATTTGTCCGTAGTGAGAGAGTTCAGTAAGTGTATCGGAGTTGGGTCCCGCAACGTAAGGTAGTAAGAATAGTTGGCAAATATATAAAACAAACGTAATTGCGTCTAGGCAATCCGAACCATTGGGTTCGCTAGACAAAGAAGTGGTGCTTAGAGCACAGAGGTATAAATTGGGCGATAACTAATGAAATTTTAATAAGCCTTTCTAGATTTTCATCCCTTTAGTCCCAAAAGTGTAGCTTCATTATCACAATTTCCTTTCGTCCTCACGGTTGTGTACCGTAATTGTTTTAATAAGATACTAAAGAATGAACCGATGTTCGCGCATGTATTGTTACAGAACTGCTGGTATCTCGTTCTTACAAAGACTTTGAGGTATTTAAGGAGCTACCTAGCCAGAACAAGGAAGTCGCGTAAACACGCTTAAATGGATGGCATTTTTGCTAAGCATATTGAACCGCGCAACAGCTCTGAATTTGTTTTACAGTTAGAGAAAAGCTTTGAGTAAACGCACAATAGAGCTTATGTTAACAGATACCAAGTAATTGCTGTACTTCGCATTGCTGATTTGTTGTATGTTAACGTTTTCAATCTTGTATCAGGCTGTAGAGTTTAAGTGTAAAATAAGGCAAAGGATATATATACTATGGAGCAAGGAATAATAATCCCGTATCATCAAACAGATACTATGAATTGCTGCTGACCATAAATACAGTTCGCCTCGATGTCACGTATGTTATGTACTTATGCCTGTGTCTGAAGGACAAAATGAAGGTCGAATCGCTATACGGATTAGCGATGTAAAAGTATATTACTGTCGACAACGAGTCTACTCGCTTTACTGATCCTCTTTATTCGTTTTTGTGTGTATCGATTGATCTTTGGCCATCGACTAAATTCTCACGTCACAGCCGTCACAGCCACAGTTAGTGCGACAAAATAGATAGATATAGAAGAGCATATTGAGGGACTAGCTATTTTATCTCAACTCGAACTGTAAATGATATCTAGCTTTGACATTCATACCGGGCAAGTTTTGCTTGCGACTCGGGCAGATACTGAATTTGGCACCCCCAAATATAATTCAATTCATCAACTGTAGTTATTTTTATGTATGTTTTCATGGTGAACCAGGGGCCATCCAGATTTTTTTACATATACATATACATATATATATATATATATTCACATGTGAAAATGGTTGAAGTAACAAAACCTCTGATGTAATTTTAGCCTCCCCTTGTCCTTAGGCGCCCAGGTTAACCGTACCTTCTACCTTCCCTCCAGCTACGGCCCTTCGTTCATGTTTGGTGTGACCTTCGTCTCTTGAAATTGATTTGCAAGGTGAATTACGTAAAACAGTGTGATTTCGTCATTCCCTTTTTTGTGTCATCATCGTATATGTCATCGTGTACCTGCTCACGTATTCAAAAGATAAATATGTTTTTTCAAGCTTGAATATATATTTACAAAGCAGTCTCGATGACTTCTTGCGAGGAGTTGTCCCTAGCGATTTCAAATTGAACTGCTGTCGATACGCACGCGTGTTACACCGCCTGTTCTCGTTTATCCAACTGTTGTTCGTAAGCGTCGGTAGACTATCGCTGTATTCCCATCGTAACTGTTTTTTTTATCGTTATAGTCTTTTTTTTACGAGACAATAACCTGATATGAATGAATTCAGGTTCGATATTTATGCACAAAGTAAACATTAGAATTTGCAAACGAATAATAAAATGAATATACAGTATTGTAGTTATCTGTCGCAAGATGAGACTGCCTTTGAAACTAGTTGAATTGCTTGTAATTGTACTGTACCATTTAAATGAAGTTGTTTCTGTTTGTACATGATAGATAGGGTTTCATTATATGACGCGGAACAATCCACTGTTACTTTATCGGACATCTGATACGACGAAATTCTCCGTGAAACAAAACTGCGACTCTGAATCCCTTCCGCTGACCTCTGTGACCTCTGTGAAATCGGACGGAAGGTTGTTGAAGGCTGGACAAAGAAGCGACGACAGAAGTTAACAAGCAGCTGTGATCTAGCAAGAAGTTTTTTTTTCCGTCTAATACTTCCAAACTGCAATCATGCCTAATAATGCAGTATTTTAAGCTATTCACTTTCAAGTGTTTCATCGACTGTTTTTGAACGACGATTATTTAGGGAGAAGGTTTCCGGAAACATTACACTTTGGTGGTGAGTCAATTTGAACACATATTTTATACATTCACGTGTGTAGTCTGGTGACAAGCAGAAAGTATATGCAGTACCACTGTTTATATTACATACTGTACTAGTTCGATACCTTATACCTCCTGTTTCATCACCCATATCACGGTGCTGCAGTGTCATAAAAGTAGCTGGGTATCACGGGTTTGCCTGCTTGTCTGCATTTGAACTAGTATCTTTATTAGAATTAACGAATCCCTGAACAAAGGGAGATGACTTTAACTGTAATCGTCTTACATAGCACCTGTTACTGCTGCTTCTATCTTACGAAATGAAACTACCGGAGAACAGCGCGGGACCTGCTGATCGAATGCTAGAAACTAGAAATATGGAATCAAGTTTTCCTTCGGAAGAAGATGAAGAATCCATCTCCGTGAAATGCTTGGATGTGACATCGAGTAAGGATGGAGAAGAATCTCCCTCCGTTGTCCATGATAAGGCGAGCGGTGTCCCAAAGCGACAAACATGGGGCAAGAAAATGGATTTCATCATGTCATGCATCGGGTTCGCAGTCGGCCTGGGGAACGTTTGGCGTTTCCCGTATTTGTGCTACAAGAATGGCGGAGGTTTGTATAGAGTATAGACTATAGAACGTAAATTTTTGTAGTATCAGTATATACTCTTGATATAGAATTATCATACCCGATTCCCGATCATTATTGCGTAAGCCGTAAACTGTTTATTATTTCGTTCATTATTATTACTAAACTTTCCACATAACGTTACTAAATTCCAGCCTTGACGTTTACCTTATTCTATGTCATAAAAAATAGGTCAATTGGATTGCCCGTTTCTTTAAAAACTTTCTCATTTTATGCCTCAATTTGACTCAATTATCGTTATGTTTTTCAGGCGCCTTTCTCATCCCGTACTGCCTCTTCATCGTTACCGGTGGAATTCCAGTATTCTTCTTAGAAATATCGCTTGGACAGTTCATGAAACAGGGGGCGTTTGGGGTCTGGGACATATGTCCCCTTATGAAAGGTACGGAGTTTGATTTCATTTATCACCGGATATCTCGACCCACGTGCAAAATTTGTTGAATATCTCTTGCGTTCAGCAGAGTAATGATTTTTTTTGTACGTTACAGTGCGTTAGAGAGATCCTAAGTATTTGAATCTATTCAGTCCCCAGTAGGATTTTATCCCCTTTGGGCCCTGGTTCTCTTGGAGGTTATGTGCACACAAACAAACACACAGTTTTTTCTTTATTTATAAAGAGATAATCGTTGAAAAATGTATTCATAAGATTGTATCGAAGAAAATGTGATGATATTCGTTTTTGATCCCTTCTAAATTCTGTTGCAATTCATAAATCACAGATTATTTTATCTACAGGTCTCGGGCTTGCCTCGACGATTATTGTTTTCTTTTGCAACTGCTACTACATCATGGTTCTTACCTGGGCGATTTATTATTTTTTTCGTTCGTTCGCCGCTGTGTTGCCGTGGTCTACATGCACCAACGACTGGAATACTGTATTTTGTCGCAGTAATTTCTCTGGTAATGTTTGTATGAGTTTTTTGACCTCGTGCACTACTATTTCAGCGTGTTGTAACTGAACTCCTACATAACAAACAATCGTTTATCGTTGCAGATGTTGGATCCGACCAGTCTTTTATGAATAACTCAATCGACGCCATGTCCCGTGTAAACGTTACTATATCGTACAGTAATATATCATCAGTTAACCTCAATTCGTCTGTGGTTGTTGGAGCCGCTACGAATCTCTCTCGATGGGTTTCGCCGGTTGTGGAATTCTGGGAGTATGTCTGTCACTATTATTGGCTGATAGCGATTAAATTACAATTTGGTTTGTCAGTAGTACGTCAAAATCAATATTCAGAACTGGATATCAAATGACGTTCGCAAATGTAATGTAAATGTAATACCGTTAGATCTGAATGATGTGGAATAAAAAATCCCACGAGACAAATATATATATATATTATATCATATTCCCACTTGTACTATCAAATATTCATCACATTGTCTTCCAGCAATTGATATATACATTCATTACATTGTAGGAGGGAGGTACTCCAAATTTCATCGGGCATTACAGAACCTGGACAAATCCGTTGGCCTTTAGCTGGTTGCCTTTTGTTGGCTTGGCTCATATGCTATATTTGCATTTGTAAAGGAGTGCGGTCGACTGGAAAGGTAATTCAATCTGTATGAATATGATGACTTTGCATTGGTGTTCAGTTACCACCCTAACTATGAACAATTCTAGTGGACTTCAACGTTCACGCTTTCTCTAGTAATTTCTAGAGCGGTCCCTGACACACCTTCTGTTTTTTAGTATAAACTTACTGTTTCAGGTCGTTTATTTCACAGCGACATTCCCATATGTCGTTCTCCTCTGCCTGCTTGTTCGCGGCGCCACGCTGCCTGGAGCGAGCGACGGAATACGATTCTACATTCAACCGAACTGGACAAAACTTGGAGAGGGCCAGGTACTATTCTTTTCTCGTCGCTTCATGCATGAAGATCATCATTCTGTCCTACTATTTTATAGGTCTGGATTGATGCAGGTACCCAAGTATTCTTCTCCTACGCGATAGGCCTGGGTGCACTCTCCGCTCTGGGAAGCTACAACTTGTATAACAACGATTGCTACAAGTATATATTCATTTCTCCGTAAACCTATTTTGATATACTTAACGTAACCTCAAAGAATATGTAATACAAATCATGTTATGTTACATTATACAATGCTGGAGTACAATCAGTGCGAGATCTAACTATTCCATAAAAGTTACCTGTTTGTTCGCTAAACAAACACATTTTCACTAAGTTTTGATTTTCAGAGATTGTCTCATTCTGGCTGTCGTCAATTCTGCAACGAGTTTCTTCTCTGGTTTCGCGATATTCAGTTTTCTCGGTTTCATGGCATACGAACAGAATGTTTCTATTGCTAATGTGGCTGAATCCGGGCCTGGCCTTGCTTTCTTGGCCTATCCGAAGGGAGTCACCATGATGCCGCTTGCTCCTCTTTGGTCCTGCTTATTCTTTTCTATGATATTACTCCTCGGTCTCGATAGTCAGGTATAATCGCCTATTTGATATGTATCTTGAATTAAATCTGATGATCTGATACAACATCTTACTACTGAAATTGAAATTGCTAAACTGCGGGTCCCGTAGTATTTGCTACTCTTGCTACTATCAATACCCACTTTAAGGCTTTTGTATACTCTACTTTTTTTTATGCAATACTACAGTTCCTCAGGTGTTGTATTTATTTAGAAATCATTTTTTCATAGTTTGTCGGAGTGGAGGGCTTCATCACAGCACTGAGCGATCTTTTTCCACGTCAGCTGCGAAAAAGGCGCGAAAGTTTTGCGGCGCTTACCTGCCTAGTTTGCTTTTTAGTTGGGCTGACCATGATTACCCAGGTATTTGTTTTGTTCAGTTCTGGGTCGTGGGAATGATTTCAACATATCCTATGAATATAACATGTTGCGTAGCACTGTTTAGCAATAAGCATCCGTTATCTTAGAAGTAGAAACTGTTCAACCGCAGACGAGATATGTATGTCTGATCCATTCCCACGATATAGAACTGAACACCACAATATTATCCGTGGATTAACGTCTAATGAATCTAACCTATTTGACACTTTCGGAAATTCTTACAATTTGGTATCATTTTGAAAATACAGTAATTTGTTTCGGAGTAACAGTATATTGCCTCCTGATTACAACTGAAATGTTTGAATCATTACTAGAAAGTATCTCCTGAATATTAAGTACGTTTCAATTTTGCTATGCGTTTTTTTTTTGTTAATTCAGGGAGGAATGTACGTGTTTCAAATCTTTGACTATTACTCGGCAAGCGGAATGACTTTATTGTGGATGGCCTTCTGGGAATGCATTACTGTAGGATGGCTTTACGGTACAGTGGAATTAAATCATGGCTGCTAAACCTATAAATCTTTCATAACGTTAACTCCGTGCCTGTAGTTGAATCACAGCTTGTCAGCAGTTTACTTTAAGTGTTTATTGTGTTGTAATATGTTATGATTTACGATTAAAAGTATTATATGTCTGTAGGAGCCGATCGTTTTTACAGAAATATCGAACACATGATCGGGTATCGACCATCGTCTGCAATGAAATGGTGTTGGATGTACGTTACTCCGTTAGTTGTAATGGTAAGTTTCGGCAGTGGTAGAAAACACAATGTACTGGTTTACCTTTTGTTGCATGGTGTAAATCGTTTATCAATTTTTATTTTTGACCCTCTATGTAAGAAAATGAACAATTTTAAATCTGTCAAATACAACAATGTTTAAAAATTATTTTTCCATAGCAGAATTACTACAGTTTTGCTGAAAGCTCATCTTTTTTCATTTGTAGACGATTCTCATTGCAACCTGGGTGAACCATGAGCCCCTGGTTTACAATCGTACTTACAAATATCCTTCCTGGGGCCTTGCACTGGGCTGGTGTCTCGCACTATTATCTATGATTTGCGTTCCTGCAGTTGCCGTTGTGAAATTTATTATTACTCCAGGTTCTTTACGAGAGGTGAGTGTTCGGTTCTGCAATACTGTACTTTAATTTATCGTATATCTATTATTTATTCGTCCCCGTTTGCAGCGGTTAGTCAAGCTAACTACACCGATCGTTCATCCCCATCAAGAGGACAAATGTACAGACCCACAAGCTATAGAGTTAGTTGGATGCTATAACAACGAGAAAGTCTGTGAGCTGATATTCTGTGGAGAGCAGGACAAGAATGAGTCGAAGAAAAAAATATCTGGTTGCTGTGTCCGCAATGTCTGTGATGAGGAATGCTGAGTAATTGTGTACATCGTTTAATAAATTATTTAAGTTCAAGAGATTCGAATAGGAAGCTTAGTCGATCAATATTCAGTAGTATTTCATTTTTGATTATTATTTTTTTATAATAATTTTATGCTTCTGTTGTTGAGTAGACTTCAATAGAATATACTGCAAAGAAGGAAATGAATATTGAATCCTTTCTCTGAAAAGCTCAACTTCAGCGTACATTTTTCGTAATTTAAACTTTACAGTCAAACCTCCTTGATTTACAAAAGTTTAGTGACGGATTAATTGTATGGATGTTACTTATTGGGATCACTCATTTACTCGCGTTTCTCTTGAATAACTAGGATTGTGCTACGCTACAATTATGCAGACCTCACTTTAATTGTAAAATTGTCACATTATCACCACTAGCACCACCGTACCTAGATCAGATCACTAACATCAGATCTAACTTGCGTGTGATTGATATCAAACTATATATGTGCTACACACAGATATATGCCAATAATATGAGCTGAATTTTCAAGTCACCGGCACGGCCTCCAAAGTGGGTTTGCTGGAACAAATCAAGAACCGCATCTGCACGCTTGGGAATTCAAATTCATTCGTCTTGTTAACTACAGGCAGATTCACTCAGAACAGCAGTGATACATACATTAGATCAGGGCTACAGTGGTTCGCGAGTTTTAGGGATCATAAAGAGTACATCAATTTGGAGTTTCGAACTAGATTTTTTCGGGGTTAACCTAAATCAATCGATCCAATTTTTTCAGGGAATAGTAGGTCTCAGATGTGTTAATTTTATAATTCATTTATAAGCGTCGATTGTACTTTGCCATCTAGCGGTTTGAAGTTTTCACTTCACTTAACGATTATCAATAATCCAACAATGACATCTAGCGGTTTGAAATTTTTACTTCACCTAACGCGTATGAATAAACTGAAGTAAAAATTTCCAACCGCTAGATGTCACTGTTATATCATTTTATAAACCGTTAAGTGAAGTAAAAACTTCCAACCGCTAGATGGCAAAGTACACTTAACGCTTATAAATAAACTTCTTCCGGCGGCTGACATTATGATTAAGATTCAAAACGGCCAAGCAACCTGGAGTTTGCTTAGTTTATGGAGTTTGAATATGCAAAGCCTAAGGACGTTATTTGTTTTCCAGCTGCTGATTGCAGCAGTTGTACGAATAAATTGCGGCCATGTTCCCGGTTCGACAGAAGTTACTTTCAAAGAGAAGTATTTCGATCAATTTATTGATCACTTCAATTTCAATTCCTTCGTAGGCAGCAAAACATATAGAGAAAGGTACCTAATTTCTGGTGAGTACGCAGTAAGATTTGGTATCAATTTGCAGTGATGTGATGGATTGCATTTTATATGTGGTCAACTTGTGGTTATGACTGTTGTGGACGCTGTGATTTTCCATGTTAAATCATGCTAAAAATTACCTACGACAATGTTCTCAACATGGCAGTCGATATTTTTACAAAAAGTCATAGTTTTGGCTCCTTAGTACCTTTTGAATAATGTTTTCTTGCTTAGTATTTGTTAAAGTATTAACGATCACCCGTTATCACATTTAGAACAGTTCTGGACACCTGGAGTCGGTCCAATATATTTCTACGCTGGCAACGAAGGAGACATATATGGTTTTCAAAAGGCATCTGGATTTTTAACAGATCTTGCGCCTACAACAAAAGCATTAGTTGTGTTTGCTGAGCATGTATGTATTGTGCTGTTGTATGTGGCTATATATATCTTTGCTAATTGCCAATAGCTTGATTCAATCACAATATTGGAATAATTTCAAGACTAGTAATAGTTTAGGGCAGTTGCTCTCATCCAGCATTCCCCAGGGAGGAATTTCAGCATTTCGAGGGTAGAATTTGGATCACAGATCAGTAGATTCAAACTGTTGCAATTATGACATAGCTGCATTCCCCACACCCCAGCAAGGAAGGCATCCTTTAGTGGTCCACACTACTTGAGGGAACACATTATTTATAGTCCAATGGTCTTGTAAAGGAGGGAATGGTATTCTGGCAATTGGTTAAAAGGTTGAGCACCACTGATCTACTGCATCCATTATCTGCAATAATTAATTGAGATTTGAATGCTAACCATTCAGATGTTTTTATATTATTTTACCGAGGATAACTTTTCCAGCGCTACTATGGAGTTTCATTGCCATTTGGGAATATGTCCTTTACTGGAAACAACATTGGATTTCTGACAATTGAGCAAGCTTTAGCAGATTATGCATATCTCATCAAGTATCTCAAGGCTCAGTACTGCAATGATTGTCCTGTGTTTGCGTTTGGAGGAAGGTGGGTTTTCTAAACTCCATTTCCCACATTTTCATTCGAAGTTAATGGCGGAGCAGTTTGTGAAAACATATTTGGAGATACAAATTTTAGTGTATTTACCAGTTCATTGTTTTCCAGTTATGGCGGAATGTTGGCCGCATACCTACGGTTCAAATATCCTAATGTAGTTGATGGTTCCCTCGCTGCAAGCGCCCCAATTTACTGGATCTCTGGATACGAAGACCGGCACGGATTCTTCAAATCTGTCACCGAACAGTTTATGAAATCAGGCAAGGATTGTGTTGACAGAGTAAGACAAGGCTTTGCAGATACAGCAAGGTATAATGACAAAGTGCTTGATTTGGTAATGTCTAATCAGTTTACTTTACATTTTTCATGAATCAGTTGCATTAAACTTTATATTCCCAGATAATGTTTTAATTTTTGCCTTTGTAATGAGATTTCTCTCTTGAGACCGGGACAGTTTTATTGTAATTTTATCAGATAACAATTGTGATGTAAATATTACTTGATAATGATTAGGCTCACTGATAGACTGTTTGACCATAGAGATAGAATACAAAATTGCAAAAACACTTGCAAACGATAATAGGAGTCAACAAATAAATCGCCCCCTTTAATTTGCAATATTTACTTTCATAGCAGATCATGTGAAAGTTGTTAAACCCTTTGTTTACGGAGATTTCGGTGACTTATGTTTAAGAGCATTTTTACAGCCTGGCAGAGCAAGGGAAATATTCACAAATAAAAGAAAACTTTCGGACCTGTCAGGACATAAATGCCGACAACCTGAATCATCTCTATGGCTGGGTTCGCAACTCCTACACTATTCTCGCTATGATGAACTACCCGTACCCGGCAAATCTTCTCGGACCACTTCCAGCTTACCCAGTCAATGTAAATTTCAAAATCAGTTTCCATTTTATTCTTTTGTATTACACTCTACACTCATTCAACTTATACACATTCTTAGGTCGCATGCAAAAAAATTCTCTCTGCACCCAGTGCTATGGTCGGTCTCTCGATGGCATCAGGAGTCCTTTACAATGGAACATCAACTGTGGTTTGTTTCGACATTGAAAAAGAATTTATAGAGTGCGCAGATCCGACCGGATGCGGTGTAGGAAATGATGCTGCAGCCTGGGACTATCAAGTGAGTAGTAACATAAGACATAGTACATAAAGACAGGATCTCTTGGTGGTCCGGTATTATTTGGATACGTTTGAATGGTCTTTGACTGCTTTGTTTACAAGAAAAATCAAGCACAGATCATTTCACAAGATGTTATAGACAAAAATTCAAATATACATTTGAATATAGTTAATCTTTAAATACTTTCCTGGTGAAAAATCTTTACTTAGTTCGAGTATATACAGTATGTTTTTTGTGTGAATTCATCAATTCTTCTTGATATCAGGCATGCACTGAAATGATATTGCCTGGAGGAAGCAATAACATAACGGACATGTTTCCATCATTGCCATTTACGCTCAAGATGAGGGATGAGTATTGCATAAAAAAATACGGAATCAAGCCCAGGAATGAGTGGCCAGCTACAGAGGTACAATGATTACATGTTGTGTACTGTTCATTTGATTTTGATCTCGTATACATCAAAATTTATAATTTTTGTTTTGGAAATCACCATTTAGTTAGCCCTGGTTATTATCTAGCAAAGTTTTAGGGTATTAATATCATATCATTGTTTCCATCCATTAGTTTTGGGGTATGAATATCTCCAGTGCTACTAACATCATATTTTCCAATGGTGATCTGGATCCTTGGAGTCCTGGAGGAGTTCATAAAAACCTCACTAGCAGCCTGATCGCATTGGAAGTTAAGGATGGTGCTCATCATCTAGATCTCAGGTAACATTCGGTGATATCGTTGTAGTGCCTGTTTTTCTGTTATGTAAATATACGAGGACCTCAAGGGTTGGCTTCCTCTTCTTAGCCTGAACTTTATTGTTGTATTATCAGAGGGTCCAATCCAAACGATCCACAGTCTGTGAAAGAAGTGCGTAAAACTGAAGCGGAGATTCTGCAAAGTTGGACAAAATCGCACTACGAGAAGAAATCATTATTGCGAGAGAAGGAGAAAGGAAACAATCCAATTATTTCAATCTAAACTACTTCCAAGACAATAATGAAGAAGATTTTTCATAGATATCATGCTATTTTGTTTTTCCATGATTTGCAATTATGCCATTCATTTCTTGTTTGCATATCATTCGGTGTCTAAAACCCTGTGTGCAATATTATACCCCAGAAAAATGATGTAAAAGTAGAAATTATTTCTTTGATTTTTCTGGCCAGTAATGTTTTAATTATATATTGAAATTTGAACTTCATTTTAAAAGGTTTGAAGTTGGGGATGGTAATTTTTCGATTGAATTATGCTGACTGAAGGTGATACACCATTTCGAGATCGAAATTACGTTTACAGAAATGATCGGTCAAAATGTGTTTCCCTGTGACTGTCTTTGTTCCTGTGATTTTTTCCAGTAATCATTAAAACCAAACACAAATATATTTGTAACTTGAATGTTTTTTCCAGGAAGTATAATCACTGGTCGCAAGGAAGTGGAACGTATCCGTGTAATCATGGCGACATCATGCGTGATTTAAATCATCGGCCTGTGAAGTATAAAACGTGACCTCGGTTGAATGTGATGAGATAGGTGGCAGCTACCTATGAACGTCATCACGGTTATATATAAGCTTGTTTCAATTTTTTTTATAGGTTGATTTAGACTCGTTTTTGAATTCGAGGAACGTAAAATATACCCTGTGTTTTATGAAGTTAGAAATAGAGGAGTGAGGCACGTATTTGCAACGTTTTTCGCTAGATGCTTTCGCCTTGCAGTAAAGCAAATGCAGGTTAAAGAATAAAACCTAGCAGGTTTCTGAGCCATGGGTGACTAGAGCATTACTCCTCATATGACAAATAACAGTTGTGTTCAGACCTGCACAAGGTAAGTTACTATATCATTTGAGTCTTAATATCTAAGTCTCGGATCCACTATGAATTACATGGTACTAGTTAGCTGTGTTATATCGTGTACAAGTGTAGGGTCTAATGTACTTATTCCCCCACGTATTCTAGGATAACAGACCACTGGGATCCCTGCGTTGATGGGTCTGCTACGATAGTTAGGATAGCTTAGGATATTTCAGGCCCTGCGCAGAGTATACTATGTGGGGCCCCCTGACGCAGATAAGATGTTGTTTCAATGTTGCCTGGCAAATGATAAAGTCCATGGGGGTTTAAAAAGTTACCAAGCATCAGTTCTGAATAAAGGAATACGTGTGCATTCGGGCAAGGAATTCTGTCATTGGCGCTGAACTGTGAAAATTTGGGCCCCCTTAAATGACGGGTCTTTTATATACTGCTCATAGGGTACTGTTTCAGTATTTAGATTTGCAGGTCTACGACTCCCAGGTTGTTTGTTATTCAATTGTGTACTGTATATAACACTATGTTCACGGTATATGCAATATACATACATAAGTATAAATAGAAGCGTATTCTAACGGTAAACACACGAAAGATGGCGTCAGTAAACCATCATCATTTCCCCCTAATTAAAACTAGGTAGTAGTAATCGGGAAACTTATTCAAATGGAACACTTGCACCAATTCAACAAACCGACATGTGATTACTGTGATTTCAACTGATTGGTTGGTCAAAATGTATAAACACGTTAGAGGTAATTATTAGATGAAAATGACTAATCACGTTTTCCGACAGTTAAGAGTTATTTTCTGCTTCAATGATCTCCACGTTCCTCGTTTTTTTTCAGTTAGCTGTTAGCCCTTACAAAGATCTTATACAGATTTGTCAAGTCTTACCAGGTTCCTGTATAACAACAGTGGAGAACGTGGCTATATTGTAATCCTACTCAGTTTGCTTTAACCTTAATCTGTCTATGTAGTAAGACGTATACGGCATACAAGACAGTTGCCTAGTAATACAGTTACAGAGAGTTCCCCATATAGCATTAAATTCTGTGAAAAATTATCAATAAACTTCTATCAGTTCAGGGCTTTTGTTTTAGCCTAAAATATGCAATTGTGAATAGAGACACGAACTGAAGAAATTATGAGACAGTTTGTCACGCATTTGTTGTACCATATTATATCCGATTCCTCACACAGAGAAGCCATGTATATCGTGTCTCTTGTCTCTTGTCATGCACTCGTTAATATATGTTACCCGCATTTCATATTGTTATTCTTTCTTTTGTCAGTTCATCTGGTTTACAGCTAGTAAAGAGTAACTCTGTAAGGTGTACACTAGTATCAGGAAGCAAGTATGGCGAAAGAATTGTGCTCACAAACATGCTTATTCAACGCCTTGAGAACTATATTGTTCTTACTTCATCTGTCTGCAAATGGACTCGGATTTAATATACAAGCTACCAAGAGCGATATTATTTATGCACCGAACAAAAACGTACAGCAAGGAAGGGGAGGAATGGAAGAGGCCTCGAACTTCTTTGGATACGATTTTGCCTTGAAGAAGGATGGCGGCACAAATCCTCCAAGTATCACGTAAGAAAATTTTATTCCTATTCACTATAGTGTAACCTTGCATGTAGTACGTAGGTGGCAGATCTTTGTGTCATATCGTAATCTTATTGTTGTACTGTTGGAAAGGAACTTATAGCGTGAGGTTTTCTGATAGTACACCGGCGTAGGCTGTATCCTGTGATATATTTACCTATTACAAAGTTGTGCTGTAGTTTAGTTGTCCGCAGAAGCTTGTGATTATTACACGGGGTAATGAACATTAAATCCAAAGTTTCATCAGTGATGCGAATTGGTGTACTGGTATCTCTGACCTCGATATTTGATTGTATAGATATTTATTTAATCAATTAACCCTAAACCAAACCGTAAAAAGCTGGTGTACACAGATCGTGTATACGGACTCACAAAGATAGGAAGCATGCAATAGTAGTACCGAAAGGATGGATGAGGATTTTAACCTTGTACTAGTGCAGTAATGGCTTAGCGTAACTTCCCCCCATTGTATGACAGGATACTAAAAGGAAACAAAATCCCATTTTACGCATGACAACCTCTTTGTTTGAAAATCATTAAAAATCGATCCATCGAATGCTGGTCAGGGTTTCAATGTATTCGATGTTACTGCGCACCATCTGTACAGTTTCTACCCTCACATATCATGTTGCTGTTGCATGTTGGAGAATGTAAACAGCAGTTACAATAAGGATATTAATCAACGTGGTTTTTGTTCATGATTTGACAAATGCATTGACATTTTTGTTGCGAACACTCTCATTACATTCAATCGTATTGTTATAAATCATGCCAAATTTACACGACGTTTTACATACGCCGTGTGGTGCCTGTCTATTCACTGTACTGCGTAGTGATTACATATCTTATTCCGACAGTTGATTAACGTCTGCTAATTAACAGCTGAAAGTGTTATCGGATTGAGAGACGACACGAATATTTTTCATGCTACGAAAACAGCTAATCCACCAGAGCGCCGGAAGTTATGATGTAAATCACGAAATCCAAAAAAAATGACTATTAACAATTACTAACTAAATTAATAGATTTAACTTGGGTTTCCCCTGGATTTTGCGTGGACCTATGGATTTATGACTCGTGATTCAGTAATCGACAGAGTAAAATTGTTCCCTGATATTGCATTCACGGTCTCTTGCTTTCAGCCGTAAAAATATTTATATAGTATAACTGTATCTCCAATTCAAACCGTTAAGTGCGTTTTCAGAATTTAGAAATCAATTTTCATGACCTTTATGCTTGTGTCACATGGACTTGGCCACAATACATCATTTACATCACATTACCATCACTGACACTAGGTGTCAGCTTAATTTATTTCATAACCAAAATTTCAAGTATCCCGAGGCAATTTTTGAATGTAGCTACTCAATCTTATAAAAATAGCTGAAATTAAAAATTGGAATCAAAAATCAGGTTTACTCCGGATTCACTTCGCGAACTCATGTAAATCAATTAATATCCAGTATTGTTTCTACAACTTCCGCCTTTCAATTCAAAATTCGATCTATAATATTTCTGTACACCGGCGCAATTTCCAAATTCCAGAAAGATTGTACAAACAGTTTTCATCAAAATTCCAGACAGTGAAATCATTTTACAATAGAATTCCGATCAGTCGAATCATCCCATTCTTCGAGGGGAGTGATGGAAACAATAATGATCAAAATTTGCATTTTTGTCCCCAGCAATTGTGTTTTCGTACACATTCATGAATTCTCGTTTTCATCTTTAAGTAATATCGTGTTTCTTTTCCGCTGTTCAAATAATCGTGATAGATCATCGAATTAGAATCTACTCCAGCCATATTCTGCAACATATAGAAATATCTGTTTTCGACTACCTATATGTTCTATTACATACTGTACTTCACGAACAATGCTTGCGATTGATCAGACCTATTTCACAGAAATTTTCATCGTCATAATTTAGGGTAGGGAGTGCGATACAAATGCTGTTAATAAATTGTGAGCTCGGAAGAATGAGGCAATTCTTTGCACACACAGTCAATTCATATTCAAACAAGATTTCCTTGTTTATTTAATGTCCTTATGTGACCTTGGGAAACTTTCATATCCATTGACCAGAATAGTAAATTCGAATGTTGATAAACCATGCAGTTTATCTAACCGTTATGCGTAGATGATATTGGTAAATTGCTGATAGGGTCTCAACACTAATAAATGACTCACTACTGCCGATTCCGGAAAATATGTAGGCTATGCATACGTCGTGTCAAAAAGGAAGAAGAAACGGGGTTAAATATGCCAGCAGCATTTGCGAAACTTGGATTGAGGAAATATTAATCCCGGGCACGAGTCGTCATACTGCTGGTACAGCTTAACAATGACGGATACTTTGAAAAGCAGGAAATGGTCTGAAATCATGCGAGGTTGTCTACAACTAGAGTAACCGAAAACCCTAATCGGAAACTATAGTTAGGTTGAATGTGTAATGTTGT
>QXVX01004449.1:0-26280 GCA_013436065.1 Halocynthia aurantium | reverse complement strand
CTCTGTTGAATTTTCTACCATCTGCAAAAAGATACATAACCAATATAAAATATATACGATATAATGAAGCTAGAGATACCTGAATGTATCATTAACTACACCACATACAACCGTGGTAGACACATATATAGAACTATAAACTTCTTTGCGTTTTGAGGTAGGTATTGGTATCTAGTATGCTATTATCTTGAAATCTTTTTTTTAATCAGTAGTCTGCTGTTCATACCTTTAAAAGTCGCATAACTCTTTACTTCCATCTTCTGGTAAACGTCTTTCAATTTCTGTTGTTTTTCATACTCGAGTACCTGCTTGTCGACCTTCTTAATAATGTCTGTGATCATTTCCAGGGCTTCTTCTAAGTTTCCACCATCTGTCTTGTGTTCTGAAGAAAGAATGGTAATAATCAGTCAGTAACTGAGTCTATTTACTGGGTGAAAAACTGCAACATTTATACATGAGAAAATCAAACCTAAATATTACATGTAAATTATTAATATATATATCAGACTTGAAAATACCTTTTTTACTTGAATTTTCTATCAGCGTCTTCATGATCACAGGATATTTTGTTATTCTTTGTGTTACCAGGAGGATGCAGGCAGGTATGTCTCTCCTTCTAGTCATGGGATTCTTCGCACATTTCTAGATTATCAAGAATACATTCGAAATAAATGTAATGTAGATCAGTCAGCGACAGCATTCTTATTGAAATGAAAATAGTAAATAATGAAAAAGAAATCATATAAATGAATACTAACCCTGGTAAAATCTTGAAATTTTTTATCATTTTTCAACATATCTTTGTACATTGCAACGATATCTTTTTGCTTGCTGCAGAATTCACTGAAAAGCCATAGCATTCGAACGCCGTTATCACCAGACCACTGCTCAACCAAAATGTCGCCTATTTGGTGCACGATCTAATAATGGAATTAAAAACTTTAATATTGAAAGCTTTAAAAATGCTAAATTCCGTTTCTACATGCGTGACACACTTAGTGGTATTGATTTTACATCCAAGTTATTGATCATTCTGCAGACAATGGTGATGGTTGTACATGTCATATATGATAGATCTATTATAAATGTGCATCAACATAAGGCTTACCTGTGATTTTTGCTGCCTGTCATTGAGTTGTTGAACTAGGACCGTCGTAAAGTCGACAAGTTCGTCAATTTGCGGAAACATCTTTTCAATTGTGTCCTGGTCTGTCTGAAGCTCCCGGCTCATGCCGTGAGCGAAAATTCTCTGCATTATCTTTAATGTTGTGAGAAAGTTTCTTTCTTTTTGTATAAATTCTGTAGGAAAGAATCATAATCCGTTGTTTAAAAAATTTTCTAATTTAGAATTAAGTTCACCAAAATCGGTAGGTTGTAGGTCATTACATACCGAAAATATTATCCTGTCTTTTGATATCTTTTTTGTTCATTTTTTTTAACATCTTTTTGTCAACGGTGACGCTCCAGGCTTCCGGCTCATCTTCCTTCAATATCAGGTCGGGATCCTTTTCCAATTCGGATAAATCGAGCGAAACTGGCAGAGAAATAAGGCATTGATTAAATGAACGTATTGAAAATTTACTGAGTCAAATATTGTCGAACTGTTGACAATAGAACGAAAGACATAGGTTTAAATTCTTACCTTCACCTTCGTCAAGCGACTCAACAGATCCTGACATGAAACTGCAAAAGAAAATATCATGTAAAGCTGGAACAATTCAAAGGATTAGATTGAAATTTTCAATGGCATCAAGCTTTGTAGGCACGGTATTCAAAATCATGTCACTTATAGCAATAAATCAGTCTAAAATTTAAACACCACGCCCCTGTCGACCAAACAGTGCATCAATACAGATTATAACGAGTCATTTGGTTTTCTAAAATGACATTATTGAATGGGATTGTAACTTGAATCGAGGTATTCAAATATTCAAAATATTAAAATAAAATAATGGTTTGAATATACGTGAATTATTTACAGGCTAGAAATTTACGTGTTTAAATATTTCTATAAATTCTGAACACTTACTGGTTGTATTGTGATAAATGGGGCGGCGTTCTCGTACCCGAATGCAGAGATGTCGAATCTTCGTCTTTATATGAATTTCTGTACAAAGGGAATAGCATTGTAATTACATGGTATAAACTAATTGATAATAACTGACGCAAATGTGATGGGATTACGAACATGATCATAATTAATTATGATCAGCCCGGATAATTCAACTAATAGANGTGTCGCACATTCTACGACTGTCCATAACTGAAATAGATACACAAATGTAAGATGGCTAAGCTAAACGATTGATTCCTGAAACCCGTCTCGTTAATCTGCGCATTAAATATCAAACTGTAATCGATATACTAATGCCCATGCCTTCTAATTTCAGTGTTCACTTTCGTTGTCCAGATCAGAGTGAAATCTTCCTTGGGAATAGTTGTATTGGTATCTCACTGAAACTTTTCTTTTTTCTGCTGAGCAACGGTACGGTACGACGGGACGCTGGTCTCATTATTAAGGCCGGTAAGGCATGGAAAAATTATATTACGATGGATAGATGGTACCGGGATCACTGAGATCGATCGGTGAACGCAAAACGTGGGTTAAATACGTTGTCGTACATATATATAAATATCTGGGTCCCTACAGCAAAATCGTGAGCAACAGATGATAAATGACTAGGCCACGCAGGTTGCTATTAGGCAGACTATGAGAAATAGCATATAAACTAAGAAACAAAATTCTAATTAGGGACAATGTTCAGGCGATAAAACCCGCATACAATTTCGTGCAGTAATTGATCGCAGTACTGTGTCACAGCAATTGTATATGTGTGGTAGATGTGGACCAGTGTACTTGCTAAGTTGGCTGAAACCATTACTAGCACATCCAATACCAACGACGCAACCGTATTGTGACTACAATTTGCTTGCAATTAACCCTTAACTCACACGTGATGATCGGTAGACGATATATCGTTCATTTCATAAAAATTAGGGTAGCGACCAATACGCATGTCACGGAGGCCACACTGGACTTCCTGTAGTCATATGTAACTATCGTGACGTGGGAGAGATACATATGTTCGGCTATCCAGTTAAGAAGAAAAGAAGTCGAATGAGGACGACGTGAAAATGTTCACTGAAAAACTATTTTGATAAAACACTGAAATTTAAATCAAAGAAAAAACTTTCCCCGAAAGTCCACACGTGGGTGTAAGGATAGAGTTACCTCACTAATCAAAGACACACTCCCTTGATTGAGTCTAGACCAGGCAAATGTTTGAATCTACTTTTGATACTGTGTTGATGTGGTGATTAGGAACTTTACTACAAGAGTTGTAATACTCGCAGACATATATAAATTGGGTTGTTTGTTATTCAATTAAAGGAAGTCTATAGCTTCAAAAATATCGCAGCCTAACCTTAAGGATGGCCTGGCACCGCACCTCATTGAAGGCCCAACGCTTCGTGGTCAACAGACCGGCCTTTTAAGGGTCGTATATCGATTAAAAATAAATATACAAGGAACCACGTTTTCAGTATTGATCAAATAATTGAATAGGGTATTGCCCATCACTGCCTTGAATACGCAGCTGTATTTAACCGTTGTCGGAATATGCACTAAAGGGGTGGACCTTCCGTTTCCCTGAAATAAAGTAATTTTTATTTCTAATCCACTCGTCCTGGGGCCCCTGTCACTGTGTTTTCATACCACTGATAACAAGCAAGTTGCTGCCTTGAAATAATAAATACAGTACATTGCCATTTACTTATTTTTACCTGTTCCACATGCGAAATAACGCGCTGTCCGTTTCGAAACGGCGTCGGCGAGTAAGCGTTAGACGAGTACCATTTAGAACCCGATTTTTGTTCGGCTTTCGGACTCTTGGATACATCCCTCCCTTTAACGGGACTCGGTTGAAGTGTATTGGATTGCATGAAAGAGCGTTTGGATAGCACAGAGACGAAGCTATGTTTGCGTCGCACTTGGACGACACTGTTGGATCGCTTCTCGCGAACCCCACCAGCTTTATACTCCTCCGACAATCGAGATATCGATGCCATTTGACGACAGGTATTATCAACATGTATACTAAACGGATACTGCGGAGCCTAGTTCTAGAATACGATACACAACACCATGGTTAAATGAGAAGTACCTATCAACAATATACTGATACGATATCTACTAACTGATAACTGCCCTGTTACCTATGCACCACCTGTGAGATCTGTACTTAGTAGAATTGCTCAAAAAATCGAGGCAGCAATTCAATAGAGGAGATCAATAACCCAGTTTCTATGAATATTCAATATGTAGTGCTATATTCGTTATATTACTACTTCGTAACACGTTAAAATCTGAATATGGTAACTTATAACATTTGATTTTAAAAATCATTCAGATCCGTTTCTGAAATAACACTCTGTTTTATAATTTTCGTACATAGAACTTTCAAAGTTCAGCCTAATACGTTGCCCTAAATCTAGTAAACCTACCGAACAGTAACGTTTGGCGTATCATCGAGAATTAATGAGAGAATAATGAGACATATAATCCACTACAGTGAAACCTCTGATTATCGAATAGTCATGAATATGGTCATTTCTCATCATCCGGGGTGACTAATATTTCAGTGCGCACCAATGAATTTTCAGGACGATCGATCGGGAAAATGACGTCATATATTACGTCACTCTCATCATCGAAACTTCAGATTACAGAGACAAATTTAACACATGCTATATAAACTCTTTTATGTTTTGGAATATATAACCTATAATCTTAGTCAGATTAATGTCAATCGATGCCACGAGAAACCAAACTTACAAAAAATATGTTTTTTTAAGGGAAAGTAATGGCTGATAATAGTTTATCGGTACTGCCAATATGACAGCTGTTTTCAGCGTTCTTATACTGGAAAGTATATATCATACCGGTAGAGAGGCTTGGTCGAAAGCTGCAGTTGGACAATATAGAGGATATTATACATGCACATTAAAGCAGAATTAATGAAGCGATTACAGCGAACGTGTAGTGATTGACAAGTAGGCGAAGTTATATAAAGTACTGTATTCGTTTTACAGATCTTTCTATGTGATTTTTCAAAAAATGTCAGAATAGGGGGAACGTGTATTTGAAACGTGCGTCTGTTTATTGTGATTGTCTATAAAACTTAGAAAGGCATCAATTGAACAAAGACGCTTCGTAACCTCTGCCAAAGAGAAACCACCTCATTTAAAACGGTCTATATCACACCTATACCACAGGACGGCTGACATTAAAAAGAGCGGCCGGAGGGCATTTAATGTGATCAATAAAAATATTAGATACGTTAAAATATATCGACTTTGAAAAGCCCTACCAATAATTTATTTATAAATTTATTGACATGTACGCTATTTAGTAGCAATACAGTAATCCCTCACCTATCGCAGTCAGTGCGTTCCAGAGCCCCCCGCGATAGGTGAAACCACATGTATTTAATTAATTGAAATTATTTAAACGTATTTTGAACTATTATAACTCACGCACACACTCTTATTTATCTTATTAACCTTTCCCACAATCATTCGACCTGTTATTTAAATTTCTTTTAACTTTTAGCGCTTAAACATAATAGTACTGTACGGCACGGCATTCATCATGAAATAAAATACATACAATATTATATTAAAATCCATACAATACAATATTATATAAAATCCGCGGTAAGTGAACCGCGATATAGCGAGGGACGACTGTAAATATCATTTGATTATAATCCACGTATTAATATCTTCTAATAAGTTACTCGATAGCGAATATTTTACACCACAGAAAGCAAATTTTCTCAGTGTTCATCCATAGTCCTGTTATTTTAGTCCGTGTTCAACGAGTTAAGCTGGAGATACCATGGAATCGAATAGACTAAGGTAAGCGATACGAAACTGGTCTGGACTAAACGATGGTACTGCTACTAAAAATAGCAATGCTGCTATTCGCCTCATGCTTATTATTGGACATAAAATTCCCTTGCTGTGTCTGTCAAGTGCATGCTAAGTATAAATAGTGTTGTTGGTCTGTACTGATCTGGCTTGCATCCGATAACTTTGAAATACATTACACTGTCCTACATAAGATATTAAATTACTATGCATAGCTAGCAAGAGATACTGCTGTTTCCTTGTCCACCGGTGATTCAGGAATTTGCATTCTTAATATTACATCATCTTGAAACTACATACACGATTGCCTGAATCACCTTAACCTGATGTGACATTATTATAGGGTTATATGCGGTAGCAAGGTGTACAAGCAATGAACTATCCATGCCTATAGTACGCTCTGCAGTCTGAGACGCAGACAATAAAAGAGCATTTGGTCGTTTGCTCGCTATTCTATGCAGCCAGCGCTATCGACATCAAATGCAGGAAATGTTAGAAAAAACGTAGCTTAGGCGCAGGCGCACAATAACACATACACGGTGATGAGTGTGTGCGATTAGAGGATGCAGCACAATAGGGCGCCATCCTAGCTAGCTTATGAACGCGTCACACATGATCAGACATATGATGACGTCATACCGATAACAACACTACGCATAACCCGAAATTTACTGCAACTAACGTATATTCTGAGCATGGGATCGGTACAGGTAATGACGTAAATGAACTCGATGACGTCATATTAGCAGAAGTAACATAGTGTTGATTTTTCATGAGCAAAATATAGTCTACTTCTATATTGCAGTAACAGATTCTAGATTTAGAAGGTTATAAAACAGTACCAACCTTTCCCTTTTTAACAGTGTTCCACGGTAGATCTCTCAGTGATTCCTTGTCTTTGCTCTCTGTGAGATTATCTATAAAAGGAAGAAGACAATTGGTTAGCTGCAGTACTTACCGATAGAAATCAAACATAAAATTTTACACAATTTCAACTGTGACCTTCTGAACAGTAAAATTAAATAACAACAGCCTTCTGCGCAACGATAAAAAATTACTGCTATTGACGAAGGTTCAAATTAGATTTCGGAGCGGTTCGGTCTAAGACCGCTTTGGTTTCCGAACTTTGCGAAATTATCGCACTCGCGGGAAAATATTTACGGAGTCTCAAACATCTTCGGGGCCCGAGCGTCTGTGTTATGTTTCACGAACGGCGACTTCGATTAACAGGACAGAATGTCCGAAAACGCTGATAAAAAAACCACAGTCTACAAGTAGGAATGATATATCCAGGATAACATCTTCGTGAAATGACAACACTGTTAAACTGTACAGTGCAGTATATCTAAAGGCGTAATATAAGACAGTCAGGATGGGAAAACAGGAAGAATTCCCGATACAGTACATGCTTACCTCATTATACGAAGAGATATAACGTTGGTAGATGGATAGATCAAATATATTGTAATGGGTTTAATATAACTATATAGTGATATATAACTGCAAAGAAATACAACTCCGTAAAAATACATCCATTGATTCAATTTACACTTCATATTAGGACCTGCCAAATGCTTAACTGACACTCATAATCGTATAACAGCTTTAGCAACCAGCTAACGGATTGTTACCACTCTTCTACCTCATACTGTCTAAAAAGCCTCTCATCAAATCATGGGGTATAATGAATCTATCTTACTGAAGTTACCCTATATGGATGCTAACCTCACTGCGACGCTCAGTACTGGCGTGAGTGATTAATTAAATTCAACATTAACGGATTTCCGCCGTGTTTACTCTAGAAAGGAAAGCGGCGGTGACACTTGTGATGTACTACAAGACTACAGCACTTTGATTGAAAATTGCAAACAAACTTATTAGCTATTCGCTATGCAAACAAAACAAACGAGAAACTTATCGTTCGATACAGCACCCAAAGCAACCCGTTAAAGTTTGACGCAAACTGGAGTAAACTAAAACTAATAGGTGAGAAACTGTACTGTACTCTAGGGCTATAGCACTACTCTGTCATTCTTGGCATTATTTGACGTCACCCAAGAGTTGCCAATTGAAATTTAACAGGTGTGTGCGAATAGCCTTGCCGTCATTTGAATATAATTTGCCTTTTGCTTCTAATTATGCAATTTGCGACTTGACGGTTGAGGAAATTCTTAAAAACCTTTGTTTGAACCCTTTCTTTACTCTCTAGTGTCAAACCGAGCTAAAGAACTACGGCAGGTGCGTCCTTATTTCGACCACTTACCAATTCCCGATTAAGACGAAGGAAAAACAAAAACCACGTTTCAGATATACCGCTGTTAGGCGGCCGAAATAGGAGATTACAATTAGAAGACTATACCCGAACGCTACAGCAATATATATTATGATAAAGAATTTAGAGTTTAGACGCTTACACTTGAATGCCGGTCTAAGTGTTGAGTAGACGGCGCCGAAAAGTTATGATGAAACAAAACACGCTTGATTCCACTTCAAAAAAAAAACATTACCGATCACGCCTGCTTTTTACGGTGATCAATCCAAGTCAGCGTATAATGCTATTTTTAACGGTTGCTATAGAAACCGGTTTAAAAATATGGAAAACTTGGGCCTTGCGACAAACCTACCAGATCGCCGGTAGTCACGATCTATAATAAGATGCTGATCACACGAATGAGTAATGATAACAAGGTATGGCCACAAGAACCGAATAATATCATGTGATGGTGAACAACTGGAAATCTGATCCGGAACTATCCGAAATATTACGATTTTTAGTTTATAACAAACGGTAACTAAAGTCAGTTGGTTATTTCCTCTACCTCAAGTCTTTAGTCAATTTATCACAGTAGTATACTTATCCCTGCAACTAGTTCTATTTACAATACTGTACCGTATAAATACATGTATCAACACAATACAAATATCAAAAACCATGGAAATCGGATCCGGAAGTATCCGAAATATTACGATTTTCAGATTAGAGGAAAACGAATGATCATAGTATAATCATTTCTACACTACAATAAATACATCGAAACTACACATTACAAATATCGAAAACCACCCTGGTTTCTAGAATGGTTTGAGGGTATCGCAATTGACATAACGATATGTTTTGTATATTAGAATGTCAGTTAGTCCGACGATTAAGTTGTAATGATACCGTCCGAAACGCGTGCCTAGTTTTCCGGGGAAAGTCGCCGCCGGCATCGGACTTAGTAATTCAAGGATCGGCCGTTTACAGATCGTTACAGTGGACGGAACGAGCGAAAGGCGCGTGGGAGAAATTAGTTTCGAAAGACGGATTTGCTCGCAAAAGCGATTACAGGTTGATAGAATTAGTATCAGCAAAAAATCCGACTTAACTTTCTCTAATTGGAAGGCAATCGCCCACAGGAAGGCTTGGAAGAAAAATTCTCGGAAAATTCTCTTATTAACCTGACTAGAATTACGATAATTGTAGATTTACAACTAAAATTACTGCGTGATTAACAACTTGAAACCTGACATATTTATGTAGCGAATGCGAGTATCATAAAATACGAGTATATTAGCAACACATATTTTAACTGACTGTTTCTTATCAAGCTAGTAATAAGGTCAGTACTACTCATGTCTGGCTATTCTCAATGCTACTGAAATGGCTATGAATTCAATACCCGCAAAATTCCGTTTCATTTATACGACCCTACTGAACCTTTGCACAGCAGCTATGTATTGGGTGATTCCTCGCAAACTGAAATAGCTTTGCAAATATGATTAACTAAAATAACGACCCACAAGTTGCAACAACCAATAAATTATATAGATAAATTATATGGTCATGTGTACATTCGGCTCTGGAAATCTACACAATATATATCTCAAAAAAAATTTGTTCAGATTGATTGAAGAAATTGAATCATTTCAAAATGCTTTAAACCGAGCCATCTCTGAATTTTCGAACGACAGAATATCCACGCTGAAATAAAACCTAATTTCGACGGTTTCTTATCACTACAGCTGAGCTGCACAATTCACGACCTATACGCGAACTATCTCGACGACGACTAGAAAGATCTCGCTTGCCGAGTCCGCCAGCGATCAGACTGAATGCAGCTAGACAGGTGCGATCATGCGACGAGGAGAAGCGCAACAAGGCGTACCAAACCGAATTCGCTGAGCGTTTTTCCCTTCTCGTTGTTATTTCGTAAAGCATACGACGAATTGTATAACCAAGAAACGATTGCGTCAGAACCGAACGCAAAGAAAAAATATACCAGGTACCTCAAAGCATGATATCTAAATGGCCGAAGATATTGTATGTGAATAAAAAAAAAGTAACCTCCCTCCATTAAAAAAAGACTGACGATTATACTGTAAAGTGGATTACAACGAAACTGAGTGGAGGAATCCTTACTGACAAGCCCTTATGGATAATTAAAGAAGGCACTGTGCTCTGGCTCTGTATACAAAACCCTATGTACATTCTAGGATACTGAATCAGAATATGTTTACTTTTGAGATAGCGAGCCATATGGTATACACAAGGAATGATGGATTACTAGACACTTACAACGGATGGTACGTAATGCGATCAAATTATTCAATTAGGTTTATTTCTTATGGACAGATTTCACAAGTACCCTATAGGGAATAGGAAATGTATACTAGTGAAACAGATGAAACCGACTTATAAGTGGGGTATCACTTTCCTGCTGCCAAGAAATTACAACATATTGTTTTAGATACAGTATGGGAAAATGTATGTCTGCATGCCCTCAATCACATTAGCAACAACAACAACTGTTCATACTAGCAGGAAGACCTTCGTGGGGTTTGATACAAGTAACAGTACAACAGACTTATATCTTGATATTTTATAAGCCAGTACGACAAATGCTAGTAAATGGAAATTATCTGTGGGCCGCTGCCGATGCCCGACCGAAGCTTGGACATTGTATAAAATATCAATATCAAGTGTTTAAACCAAGGGCCAAGGAGAGTATGGGATATAAATAAACAAACAAAATAGATATGGAGAAAGTTGTATCAACCAAGATTTGAAAATATTTCTAGAATTTCGAAACCTCTAATAATAACTTTTACCCGGATCACGGATTTACCCACATTCCTTGTACACACCATCATTTACTGACAAAATTACCCATTTTCATGCCCGATTACCAATATATATCTCCGTATATAGGGACTTTCCTACATACCAGATAAAATGAAATTAGGAGCAAACGTTCATTGTAAATACAATGTCTTGTAAAGACAAACATCTCTCTGTTGCTATAAACATTGAGCTGGCGGGAACAGCGGTAAGCAACATCTTCAGATGCATGAGTCACGCGTCATGAAAACACAAGTAAACATTTCAAATTCGCCTACCGCGTGCGTTGCGGTGAATGCACAGAGGAAACCGAGACGACCAATAGCAACTATAGACATCGGCAGGTGATATAAGGTCTCCGTAATTACACCATTCTATGTCTGCTGTTGCTAAACATTGTCAACAATAGGCGTTCACCTAAAAAGCAGCTCCGAACTTTCGCTATAAATATTACGAGGACCGAGGACATGACATGTTTAAACCGCTTACGTTCGACCGTTTGCTTTGATGCTATGCTTCGTTAATTCAACCCACGCAGGGCGTTTACAGCCGTTTTTATAGCTTCTTCTAAACTAAAGCTTCTTACTTTTCATGTACTGATACTCAGTATGACAAGTATCGATCATAAACAGGCGTGTCACCGAATGCCTCGAAACTATCTGAAGATCTATCCATATAACTCTACAGGTCTTAATTCGATGTAATAATCCAAAGTACAGCATATTTAATGAGGATCTAACACACATTTTCACCACTTTTCCTACTTCGCACGATACATTAGTAATAGTTAGTTCCGGCAATGGCAAAACCATTTCACAGATCTTGAAGAACTAACACCTAATGAGAACAATATAATATAACAGCCACCGTGGAATAACACTATAGGTGATAATTTCAGATACCGTAACATTATTGCTAGGAGATAATGTTAACATAAGATACACACCAGGAGAAACTCGATCTATAAAATGTAAAATGCTTCTGACAGTTTGGTTAATTCAACTTTCAACTAAATGACACCGGCTATCAGAACTATATAGCATGTTATGACCGAATGTAATAATTATCCTGCAAGTGAAAATAAAGGAACTGAACATTATTTACCTGTACTCTCATTATGTACCTGTACTCTCATTATTTACCTGTACTGTACGCAGTGTTAATAAAACGGACAATCGATTAAACGGATACTATTAGAAATAAATAGTTAGGTTTCTAACAGCGAACGCTGGTATGCTGCATTACAATGTTTTCCTGTGTATCCAGTACTATGGTAACGTATATCCTCCCTGTTTTTGGTGACTCTATCGATCCTTTGTTCAACGCCCCCCATTACTTACAACCGCTATAGCATATAAAGTACAAGTGCTCTCCTTGATATATACTGTTTTGACGCGTGTTTTGGATACTCAACAATGAAAACCCAAAATCTTACCGAACTTAACAATATCTCACGATCCGGGTATTGCAGACAACCTCTCACTTTATGTCCGAAAATATCGATGAACGAGTCGGGTCTAGTCACTTAACAACGTTGAACCCACATCGTAAAATGATAGTCGCTAAAACAAGCCATAAATCCAAACTGTTTTCAAGGTTTTAGCTAGCGACTGGTAACATTGTCACGCACGGAATATATTAATCAAATCAGATTGTGTGAACTGGTGTCCCTTCAGTCAAATAAATCATAAATTCGATGCGATTTACGACTTGTCGCGGTGCAAACGATGAATGTTTACACGAAAAAGATTTTGCCCTTCTTAGTCACTGAATAAATACGGAAAGCAAGAAATTAATTAAATGATAAAAATATTGTATGCACTGGTAGCAATGCCCTGGTATTGGGATCAAATTGAGTGAGACACTACAAGGCGACGTCACACAATCAAGCACACGAGCATTGACGTCATTTACGAGTAATATAAATAAACTATCCATACATTTATGTGTTTACGACGTATACAATATTATACATCAAGACGTCGACAGGTGAGCAAGAGACACAGTGGGCAGATTGACAGAGAAAGTACCGATGTAAGACTACCTGTTATCTCTTGTCTCCAGGGCATTGGATTATAACAAGGAAATCCGGGATCGTTAATCGATAAAGCATATAACGCACAGGACATATGCAACAATCAGAATATAACACAAGCATTATCCATAAGTAGTCGGGTCATTGGGGAAGAGTCACCTTTACGGGGGAACATTACAGGCGGGGAACATGGACAGGGTGATATGGTCTAATGAGGGAGTTCTCATAGATTAATATATTATTTTACCTTGAGTAAAACTAAATAAAAACGATCAACTCTATACCACGCGAGTTGATCTGTTTTCAAAAAAATAGGTATAGCATTCTAGCAATCGTGACGGAGTCAATTGTGGATCCATTTGGGTCCAGTGCTCCAAGTAAGATTAATATCACAATAGTGAAACACTACAACGTCATCGTTCACAGTAAATTGTAATGAGCATTAATTTAAGTTATATTAAGTTGCCATGGAAAACACAGATATCGAATTTCGTTTCAAAATCGCAGACGACGACATCACGGTAGTTAGAAAGGCGAGCTGGTCGACGATTACCATAATTGACGAGAGTCATATGCAACGCTCACGATACCGTCTTGTTTTAAAATTGCCGTACCAACGATTATTCATATTTGCGAAATAGGCCAAGAAATAATGTTACAAAGGTCTTGCGGTAATTGGGTCAGCGACAATGTAAAATGATCGAGTATCAGAAAGCTGCGACAGCGAGAACGTTTCTGGGAAGCTCGGGGATTGAATTTGCTAGGTCTCCCCGAAATCGTATCATACCTAGCACGGCCAAATCCATCACGTGTTAGTTGATGGATTTGTTCATTGTTAAGTCCCGCTTGTGCTCATGGGTTTTTCATGCTATCAAGGCCGTAAACTTCAAGAATTTTCGACAGTTTACCAGGAATATAAGAAATTAAGAGAACATTTCTACATTAGTGTAAGACTTCCATTCTACAACATTTGAATTGCAGAGAAGCAAAGGGGTCATGGGTCATTTTGGACGTGGTTTCGTGTTAATTACGATATTCTCTATTTTTATCGTATCCCTTTATTCCCTTCGCAACCGTCTGTGTTCAGGATCCCATGCTTATACAATATTTACATTAACCCATCGTTCAACGTATTACATTGTAGGCATGACAGGTTAGTCTATTGTTTGCCAGTTATTTTGATGTTACCACAGAAGCACAGCATCCAAATAGACGACCGGTATGTAACGTCGCAAGGTTACCGTTGAAATCGTTACCGCTGAAGGGTCCTCAAAAATATTTCAGTCACTCGAAATTCCACTTAGCAAAATTTAATTTGAATGTAAGCCGCTAACGATAGTGACCGTTGCTCAACCCAGCCGCGCACTCGATAATTTCGCGCTGTTCAACTGGTCAAGTTCTGATCGGGAGCAATATCAAGTACAAAATTGCGGCAATTTCGAGTTAGAAAAGTGGACCCATAACGAGTTGAACGGTAAATAAAATTAAAAAGCGCATGACTAAGCAAGAAAAAAAAATGCTGACGACACTTCGAGCAAACGTAAACACTCGAAACTGGACCCTAGCAAATTAAACAGTAATTTAAATTGTAACGCGCCCATGACTAGGCAAGAAAAAAATGCTGACCCTTCAAACAAACGTAAAAGCTTGGAAATATCTTCACAATTGGGAATTTAATTATTTATTATTATGAAAATTATAGATTAAGTGTAGTTGATTAGTTTTAACAGACAGAAAAAAATTCGCTCTACTATCGTACAAGACCACCGCTTTGACTGCTATACCAAAATCGTCTTCTCGCAAAGGCCAGTGTGTAACAAAACAGTGTTAATTTAAATGTCATTTATCTAAATATAAGTTTATAAAATGTGTACTCGCGGAATATCAAATACCGAAATATAGTTTCGAAATTTGAATTTGAATTTACGAAAGAGCACTAGGCCAATGTTTGTGTCAAAGGTTATTCATATAGGGAACAGTGTATTCACATGGTTGAAGTTGATTGAGTAGTTATTGTGGCCTATTTTACAGTCCAGGCAGATGGTAGCCCTGGCTATAAGCCTACCTTCACTGCCTTCGTACATAAACTAGTGTCGCAATCACGCATACTATGTCCATACCTCGCCGAATAAACGATGTTTCGTCCCAAATAGGCGACCACTGTAAATGTATACTAAACTATACTATTAATGCTTACATGGAATGAAAGGTATGAAGAGGGAGCTCGGGGAAGATTTTTCAAATAGAATTTGACAAGCTGGAATCAAGCCAACCAACCAACAAGCACGGAATCCTGTTTGAAACGACATCAAACGAAACGAATTAGTTCGGCTTTGAATTTGCTTCTTTCAGCCGAAAATTGAAAATTGTCAAAGCGAAGTAACACGGTCGTGTGATGTGGTCTGCGTGGACAAACATTCTACTCTTTCATGTCGGTCACAGTAATACGGTAATGATTTTTAAACGCAACATTAGCGTAACTGAAGAAAGGGATCGCGATCTACTGATCCTAATGAGCATACAGCTATATTGTGACAACGCAATCGATCAAGCATACAAGAGGGACTGGGTGTAGTTGTCTGCGATATAATTACAAGTCTTATCTATACCGATATTTTTTAGGGCTGAATTTTTATTCAAAAATAAATGGAATTAACTTTTGAGCTCCAAAGGCCACACCTAACCAGGTTGTATGGCAATACGTAGCTAAGTATTCACAAATAGTATTTAATTCATTAGGTCCAAAATCAGGTCCAAAAAAAAGTTATGAAGATGATGGGGATGGGCTCAACCCATCCCGGCTATATTGATATCGCTTAGGGGAGTAGCTCTTGACAATGGCGCTTCTGCGTAGATACGAACTTAAACGTAAAATACTAGCAATATATGGGAGGGTACACTGTGAATATATATATGGAATCCTCCACATATAATAATTAGTCTGTTTTATTACTTGAGATAATTCGGATATATTTATTTGCAAAACCTAAGTCCGTATAGGCACCGAAAGTCACCTTTTTCGCTTAATTTATTTTCGCCTAAATATCGTCACTTTTAAAAAAGGTTCTTAGTTTGAACTTTGAATGGCTTTACAACAATCTGAGTCATCAGAAATATAATTAGAGTCAAAAAAATTGCGCAACGGCAGCAGTGAACTTTACACTGCACAAGTTAAACAAAGCTAAGATAATGAGCATACGCTTGAGTGTACATTTGGATGATAGGAGTAAGATTTCAACTTCAACAGATATATGCTGTGAGGAACTGTAAGTATTGGAACTAAGCTCATATATGTGGCCTGCATACATCAGTATTGGGAATTTGCGGAATGATTTGCGAGTAAAATAAAACAAGATCTTCGTGGGAGGGCGTAAAATATACGTTAAATACACACACTGGTAGGATTACATATACCGTACCATCAGCTAACGCGCATTACCACACACATAGTGTAAAGCACTTTCAAGGGAACCCAACAAGACCTACAATAATATAGGATTAATAAGCTAGGCCAGGATTACGTCGTTGAGGAAGATGAAAAGCAAATAATAATCTAGACAGAGACAAGATGAAAAATACACGGTTTTATGCCAAACACATGAAAGCGTCGTGTCTGTAGATGGTACAGATTTACACAATCACTAATAGGGAATGCTAATGCCAAATCAAGTCGATACACAGTCGCTTTACTGAGAGTAAACTATTTTTAGGCACAGTAAAAATCTGTGCTATAGACCAGTAGTTGTGTCAGTAAACATCAAGCATGTGCCCGTCGTAAACGTTATGAACTGCAGTAAATTTGATCGTTTTAAATATTGCACTGCATACAAATTATTCGGAATCTCGAAAGTTTGTGCAGACAATGGATTGAAATAGGACGCCTGGTGTCATGTACATCTATATATAGATATAGGGCATATTGATCGACCTTGTCAATCATGAGAAAACTGTATTTGTGTTCTACGTGCAAGATTAATCATTAACTACATAAAGTATAGGATCGAATAAAGTATACATTGCGCAGAAGATTTCGAATATATTTAAGCTTAAACAATCACCCCGGACCCTCTGTAGTATAGTATATCCAATATTGAAGTTGAGACAAGACCGCCCTCCGGAAAGTACCAAATACGTCTCTGCCATTCAAAAGTTCTACAGTTACGAATGCAATACATGTAGAGTCTACATTGTAGACGAAGCAAAATGTGAAAGTCACTAAAGTTTTTGAGTTCTCGTATGTAACACAAACTGGTGACAGTCGTCGAAAGAACTATCATTATGTACCACCATTGCGAAATCCTTCTTGATTTAGGTATGGTGGTTTGTAATAGATTCAAAAATTACTTCAGTGTGCTTTTTATGTAGTGAACAATGCTAAAAAATATATTTATTAAACTAAGAACAGTCAAAACGTTATAAGGTGGAAAACCCCGTCACTTCTCCTTATCTAGCGCAAATACATTATGTACATGATGTAAATTCTTTGGTACAGAGAAAGTCGTAATGGTCTGGTAGCGGGCAAAAGATGAGTAATGGTACACGCGATGGTTAATATTTGACAAACGGTAAAAACACATCTCCTTGAACCAAAACGCTAATTCAGGTAAGCACAGGCGATTGCAAATAACGGAAACAAAGAGTATCCAAAAATATTTAATATTTTCTAAGACACCGAACGTATTATTCTCGTAAATTCCTCATTTCATTACTGGAAACTTCTACAGTACAATACCTGGTATCTTGCATTGTAACGTGCATACAGTCAAACTGGCTTTGCTAAATCCGAAGATTCAAACTATTCAAACAACAATATTTGAGTTGACATTAAACGATTACGGGAAAACCACAATTAGATTGAACGAAGATAACGCTCGAAGGTTTATTTGTCCGCAACCTAGCAACGCTTACAACTATAATACAGTAATTGCTTTGGACCTTACGTCAGTGAATGCACAAAGTTCTATTGAACAAAGCCCAATCGTGTTTGCCCTATGAATAAGCATAGAAAACTGTTGTCCCACGAACGAGGCAATAAGTTTTGAATGCACCAAGGTGGGAAAAGGAAAATAAAGGCAAAGGGAAATAAACTAAGAGACAATTATATCTTCCACATCGGACAGGTTTCTGGTAATAACCGAATTATTACTGGAAGAACTACTGGAAGTACACAATAGAACAGGACCTGACTAGAAAATGAACTATTCCTATAAAAAAAATCTTTTGTAACTCGTCTGTAAATAAACAAGGAGATAAGAGCAAACAAGGCCTCGCAAAGAACGTTTCAAATACAATGGATATAGTTATGATGCTCTATGTCTATGCTATGGTACACGTTGGAGTTTTTACGGACATTTAAGTTGCATTACACAGCACGACCGAAGTACACTAAATACTTTCACCATTACATCTACAACGAACCAGTCAGTATATATGTACTTTGACTCACGAGTAACTAAAACAAATTACGTCAAAACAAGACCTAAACATGAGAATTGACGACAATTACGTCATTATGACGCACGCATTTTTTCAAATAACCCAACACCCAGCAAATATAAACATTTAAAATAAAATGAAAATATTTAGTGAATTTAGTGAGCAGATTGAAAAATAAATAAATTAGATTCCGTACGTCACTCCCACTAACACAAATTCAAAACCAAACAATGATTTCAATGGCGGCAGATTCATTTGCAAAACCGCTTGTTTGAAAAATGTAATATTCATTCCAGCGACAAATTCCACAGCTAGCGCAATTTAAAATACCGCGATATGGGTGGTATATAAATATGACAATAACGCGTAACGCTGTCGTCAATAATTCATAATTAATTGATATTAATGAACGGGAAAGAAGATAATGCGAGTAAATTATTTTTTTCCAGAAAAATTATAATTAGAAACGAATGTTTGGTAAAGCATTTCTAAACCACATCCTACCAATATCGGCTCGAAAACAGAATCTAAATTACAGAGGCCAATTATCCCATTAATAAATTTAATGTTGATTAAAAAATATTAATCAAGAAAGACCACAATGGCTGCATTAATATGTATCTGAGAATATTAAAAATTGATAGTCTGTAACGAAAAATCCCCTTGGTTATATGAAAAAAAATATTCCTATGGAAATACTTTGTGTTATTCGTGTTAGTCGTAACGGGATACCTCTACATACAGATAAAACAGGTTAATTCGAGCCTTGCAAAGTCAGATTAATTGGGATAAGGTCAATATAGTAGATTTGACGGAATCCGTAAGTTTTGTATAGTAAGTTCAGGTCCAAGGAATTTCGGATAAGGGATACTCAACTGTGTCATATCGTAGGGACAAAAGCACTCTAATTCTATTGAAAGCAAAGCAGCTACAATAAAAGTATCTGAATGCTACGCAAGCATTGGTAGTTTATGACCTTTGACACTCTTTAATTTTAACAATGCACATTTCAGAATTTGAGTACACTATTTACCAGTATAAATACCAGTATTTATATTCAATCATTAACTAAGTGGTGATGAGAGTAGTGGAAGTAGGGGTTAGCGTGGGATCGGGGTCAACACATGGGAAAGGGCCGATTATTCATCAAACGGATTCAATGTTCGTATCTACCTTGCGTGGTGCCACAGGAACTACGCCGCTTATATTCAAAATAAGCAAGGTACTTTTTACAGATACGCTTTTATATCAGTCTGTTCTACATAAAGTATATAAACTATTTAGTAAACAACGTGGCGTTTACCAAATGCAGTATTTCATTCGAACAAAGGCGTAACGACTAGATTATTACGACCTATTATTTATTAGTCACCAGATGTAACCAGAATTTTAAACGAAATCCGTTGTAGGTTCGTGGGAACGACGGAAACGGCATCTAGTTACTGTAACGTAGTTCAGAAATAAATAAAGCTCAATTCATGGGAGCGAACACCTCGTCCTCTATAAATATTCATTGTCATATTGTCAATAAGTAAAATATTTTATTGTTTCTAATCTCCTATCAATTGATTCTCGTAATTTTGTATGTAAACTCTAACAACAGACAAATGACACGAGTTAAAATGCCATGTAAGGTGGTTCTTAGGACATTTCGTTGAAGACAGCTCAAGAGGTTATTAGGCGAGCAATGTTTACAAAGCTGAATCGCAAGGTAGCACGGCTCACAACTGAATAAACAAACCAATGAATATGGAAACGGTATTGCACGGATGAACTTCTATTTAATCAATAAATATTCACCACAGATATTTGGTAGGTTGATCGTGTATAAATGAAAATGCGATTCGCACCAGGGAATACGCCCGCAAACGTCATATAATCTAATCTTAAAGTTTCATTTCATTTTATTTAATTATTCAATGTTAGTGACAGTTAGTCATATTACTTATAAAAGCATTACAGCGTTCATTTTTGGCATCACCTAACTTCATTGCTAGTCATAATACTAAATTATGAAGACATGTTATGAAGAGCATGTACTCGACCGAAAATTATAGCTGATTCCTGGATAGTGGGAATATTAAAATCTATAACTGTATATTGAATGTAAAAAATTGTTTTTATCGGAACAATTCTACCATTTTTCAGAGGATCTTTGGAAATTTTGCAAGGATCCAGATGAATCCTAAAATAACGCATGAACAAAGAAAATCCGGGTTACAGCTAACTTCCGATAATGAGGGACCGCCCTAACGCCCATAGCTGTTAAAATGAGACTATGGATATATGCTCATAAGAGCTTTAAATGAATGGATGTGTTGCAATGCTAGTCAAAACATAGACGTTAATTTGCTAGGAAAAGGAACGGCAATTGTCGGAATCAGGATATCAGGATTTTAGTGCGGCTTATTTTTCATACTCTTCAACATGTTGTCAGCCATTTCCGTAATCAGTTATATCAGTAACACTGTACTATATGTACAATACCATGCACCATACCGAGCGAAATATTCCCGAAATTCAAACACAAACAGAAAATCCTGAGCGTTTTCCATGTACACCCGATCCCGACAAGAACAAATAACCGGTTCTATTCAACATTAAGGACTATTTGCGACAAGAAACTATTATATGAAGTTATCAAATATTTTAAATAATACAATGCGGATTAAACACGAGAATAATGGCTCGACAAACAATATCTATAGCTGTCACGCCATATCGAAGACAAGTTGAAATTTTTCGGCTTTCCAGGCACAACTTTGTGTGGACACTGGGGTGATGGATTAGCCCGAATTACGTCACAAAACCTCGTTTTCAAATATAAAAACAGGCAGGAATTTGATACATGTCCAATCTCTGTCATGAAAGTTGCAAAAGACAAGTTCAGCACCCAGTAAAATACACAAAAACGGGATTGTGCAATTAACTTGTAAGAGCGAACAATCGGAAGGGGAGTGGAGCTGAGTGAAATAGACTGCAAACTCATTATTAAATCGCAAACAAGGCTAGCGGTGCGGTATTAAAGTAAAAAAAATCAAAAATTCAACGGCAATATAGAGTTGTTCTTACAACTCCTAATATTCAAAAAATTAGTCAAATACTTCAAGTGATATTGAAATACCTGCAGTAAATTCATATGGCTAACGTCAAGAACAATAATTTCATTTAGCATTAAGCAAGTAGTGTACGGTAGATCTATTTTTTGGTAGGCTAGTTGCATACTTTTGTTAAGCAATGTAACCAATAACATAGTTCGACTTCGACTTGCGAGGAAAACACCAATTGCACTGCGAAAACATTTTACCGTGAGAAGGTATTCAGCAAGGTACGACAGTAAGTCTGCAGTATATCAGTCTATCTATTTATAGTCGCCCAATGCTACTCTTACTGGAATTCGAACCGGTGAATGACAATGAATTGAAGCGTTTGCATGAATGCAGCCAACTAACTCCACCTAGGTCAGGTAGGTAATCCCCGTTTACTGCAAACACATTGCGGACAATAGAAAGCACTTCATATGGGCTGGGAAAGTGAGCAGAGTAGACAGTAAAATAGGTGGAACACACGCGATAATGGGTTTACGTCCGGCAAACAAAAGGATAAAGAACTCACATTTACCAGGTGATATAGTTTGTTATGGGATTAGTGCAAAGAAATTTTATTGAGATACGAGAAACTTGAAATAGAAGTGATAGTCCTTTAAAAAAGCTAACTGAAATTGTTGGTGAGTCACTAAGCACTGTCGATCATCACGGCTTGCTATTATTATTGTTCGACAACTGCAAACTAAATTTGTGGATTCGATTGCATCGGTGCAGCCATCGTGATATTAGATTTTTTGGGTTTTGTGCGTGACAAGGGCAGATATAAACGGATCTTCTCGTACGTGATCCCGATACCAACGATTAGGTCATATACATAATGCAATTGCTCTTCAAGAGACTAGGTTTTTCATTCTTTTATAACCGATAGAAAGGCGAGCAACCTGTCATTGAACATCTTATTTGCAGACACATGTGAAGCCTACTGGTCATGAACACGTATATTAACCAATGCTATAGTATATAATATACATGACGGAAATAGTTCTAGATTTATATTCAAATATACTACACCAATCTTCAACCAAGCAAATCTTGCATAGTATAGTCAGTGTAAGCTGTACAGTGTACACCACAATAAATCAACTGAATAAACATTCAAAAAGCGTCCGTTAAACTATTATGGAAATTATAGTAGCTCCAAAAGTAAAAGTTGTCAGACAGTTCAGTATCAACCGAGTTCAAGTCAAAGGTTCACATTCCGATGAGTTATCGAATTTGTTGAAGGAATTCAACGCAAACAAAGGCAGAGAGCGGAGCCAAATAACAAGGATATGAAAAGGTCTGTTTAGTTCGTGAGCGTTTTATTTGTTCTGGTGGATGAATGCACGCGGATCGATACACGATGAAAGACGAAGATCTTATGAAATATTCATAATTGGATCATTCCTGCTCGAAACCTAACATGAACCTTTACAAAATTACCGAGCTTAGTAGTTAAGAAATTACTGGAATTTTACAGGTCATCAAATATTAATAAATGGAAGGCAATAAAGTACTGTACACATTTACATGTAAAAACTTCATACTGTCATCCTACTACACCACTAAATAATTTTCTAACCTATTTACCCCTCAATATTCGGCACTCACTCTCGGACCTAACAAAAGAAATCATCAGTTTATCACTACAATATCAATGGATCTGATTTAAATGATATATATATGGATGGATAAAGCATCAATCTATTCCTGCAAACTCAAAACAACAATACTAATATAATGATAAATACAGTGTTCTGAAGGTAGGTACTAAATATAGGCAAATACGGTATCTCAGGTAACAACGAGGTAACTCGTATATACTGAATGCTGAACAGTAAAGATACTCAAGCATTTTCAATTCTCGACCATTAAGCTCAACGTCTAACTAGGTTAACACAGTACTGCGCACCACAATGCAACACATTATTTTTGTTTCATAAAAAACAAAAACAAAAATCCACGCAGAGTTACTTAGAGGAAATCTAGCAAGACCAAAGGCAATCACCATCTAATGACAGCGTCTACCCACTGTTTTACGACCGTGATTGGTTTGTGAGCGATGACTGAAGAATTACTATAATGAAGACTGAACAGTCGTTAACAGCATGCAGTAAAAGAAACAACATTCTAGAACACTGAACAGACGAATGCTAAGACAATAAAAAGTTAGTAATGCGAGGGACAACTATTGCCCTTTGACCTTTGCATTGAATGCATGCCCACTTCGGTTTTTATCGATGAAGACAGAAAAACACTAACCATAAATATACGTAGGTTACAATTGAGGGGCCATTCTCTTATGAAAAAGTATTATTTTTAAGGCTGTACGAGTATAGTGGAGTGTATTGTCAATTATTTAAAATCTCGAGGTTTATGAGAGATTGATCACAGTCACAAATGAAACAGACTATCAAGGAACAAATAATAATGACGTCGAAAGGAAAGAATACAATTTCTCAAAACCTGGTAAATTCAATTTAATGGAATAAATATAATTTAAAAAAGCTTGCTGAAACTGTGAAGACCAGCTACAAGTTCCCAACATCGCTAGAACTATTATTAAGCTCTGGTCGTTTGAATTGTGTTTTCCAATTACAATTACAATAGGAGTTATATGTTTAATTGACGTGGAAATTCCATTTCAGTCCTTAATCCTGTCTGTTCATCTCGCTAAATCCTACCCACCAAGCTAAAAATACAAAAAAAAGCGTTCAAATGCCCCATGTAGCATCTGAAGAATTGAAATCCGATTAATGTGCCTCCATCTTGGCGGATTATCCACCTATTTAAATGTTACTCCTCCGCGAACATACTAAATAATAGAAATGGACAACAGTAAGACCTCCCCAGCGAGCAATAAATTCACGTTGGCCATTCCAAAAGACACATCCTGGTGGCTTCTACGTAACAATCCTTTCAAGGGGCCAGATGCGGTTTGTAGCAAATGCTGTTCCGTAATACTCGATAAGCGTTATTCGACAACTTCGGACTTAGATTAAATACACAAAGCCTAACGGTACACGACTTCAGTATCAAAATAGGAATATTTATATGAGAAAAAAACAATAGCGTGACTTGGGAGAATGGAGAGCATTGGAATAACAGTTTCTGAATGATAACATCACAGATAACATTCACAGTGGTCCAAAACCGCTTTCAGATTGATAACTGTGGGAGAAAGACAGCGAACAATACGAGCTTCGGCTCGGCGGTAACTTTGATTCGAGTTCATCACAGACATTGCTTAAGATTATTTTAACCACATTATTGTAATTGCGACATTCTCTGCAATGTATATTATAATAATGCAAACAAAAGATGAATTATGTTCAGGATAGTTTAGTCCGCAGTAAATGAAATCTTTATGATTAAATTGTATATAAATACATGGAGAGGTAAATTAAGCCTTGACAAAAATTCACCATGAACACGATTAGAATTCCCCACTAATTGCATATTACTGGTTCACCAATATCCATTATCGTTTCTTCCGGATCCATATTTGCAAAACAGTGCATTTTTACGATTATAAGTACTAAAGTAAACCAAATAGCTGAACCAAACCAAGGGAGCGATGCGCAGCAATATCACACCAATTAAGATGCTAAGTATTTTTTTATTGGATCAGGATGTGGTTTCGAGATAGAGGTTACACAACCTCAACATTAAATAGCGCTGAGAGCTGCTGGGAAGAGTTAGGAGAACTTAGGCTTGATTTGTAGTTTTAACATCAATATACAATCTGATATTTGCGAAAGGAACTTGACATGCCCTATATATCCGGAGCAGAAATTCTCCCAATCCCCTTTTTATGACAAAGCGAATAAAATGATAATACTTTAATAGAGATTTTATCAATTCAAGAATTATTTTGTGAGATTTTCAGCTAGCAAGTCGGGACTTGGATTACAGCAATTCCACAGGAATTGTGAGAAACTTGCGGCTGCGATTCAGCGCACTAAATCGCGTTAATCAGCGGTTGTTGCGCATAATTCTCGGTGGCGATGAATGAAAATGCGCGGACCGCGACAGAGAGTCGCACACACCGATACTTAACCGCACTGAGATCTTAGTAAAGCGTTAATTACTACTGCAAAGCAGATGATAACAGGACTCTAGATCCACGGGATGGTTAGCTTATCAACGCAACGAAAGAAGATTTCCAGAATAATTGGCAGATTGAATCAAACGGACCGGTTTAAAACTATAGTCTGGAGGCTTGGCAATATAATAGTAATACTTGTTTCTGGCGATCTGAACTCCTTGTGGAATGGGGAATAGAAGAGTATACAACCAGTTTACCGATTTACGATTTAAGGACTTCAGTTTTGAGATTTAAATTTCGAATAGAATGGAATCCAATGGGAACACAGATCTTCAGGAGTACGTTAAGGAAGTTTATTTTTTGTGACTATACGTTTTCAACCTCGATATTATTGCGATTCGCAAATAACGTACATGTGGAATTTTCGTTTTCTAGTATATATCCACTATATGAATTGGTACCACACAGCAATTCGCGATCATACGAATATACAAGAAATACATAAACGTTCTAGTCTAGTTTTATATACGGGTGTTTTAAAATCGAACGGTTTGTTCAGACAAGCATTCTTATCGGAAGAGTATACTGGCATATTCATGAGTACTTTAGTACTTTACACACTAGATTGACTAGAAGGACACAAGGT